>JAYKKT010000021.1:585000-695000 GCA_036023115.1 Brasenia schreberi | reverse complement strand
CTAGAGTTTCGACCGAACAAGAGAAGTAAAGGAGGCGGGCAATCTTTGGTCCTTCTCCTTGCTCTCCCTCTTTCTCTCTTCTCCCGTCTCTCGCTCTAGTCTCTATTCTCTCTCTCTAATATTTACGGTAGTAACCCAAGAAAGAACTTCCTACATTCACTTCGTACAAATATATCGGAAAAATCAGTCCTGATTTATGCACTCTTTAGGATCGTTCCTCAAGAATGATAGATAAAACAACATGATTTGCTCTAGATGATGTTGATCATAGTCTCGATCTATCACTCCTTGATAGATCATCTATGGATTAAGGTAAATTGTACTTACCTCATGCAGATCTGCTTAGAATGGCTAGATATATATCTTTATTGCAGAATTTTCGTCGGATCTTCACCTGAATTTTTTTGCAACTTCTAGATCTGATATATGCTCGTCCAGCTACACCTCTTGTCATCAATTTATCTCGATTAAAGCATCTCCATGCTCTGAAACCAATTATCACCGAATTGATCCTAACCTCAAGTTAAAGGAGGTTTACCAATCAGTGATAGCAGGTAGACCTCAGCTGATCTGCTCCAAGCGTGGGAGATCCTAAACCCAAACAACTCTCTCCACTATGCGGAAAGTCTCTTGCTTCTCTCCTCGGTCTCATATACACATGATCACAATTAGGAATACAATAAAATTTACAAAAATACTCATGGTATATTTTTACTATTATGCCTTATACTTGAAATTGCAGAATAGTTGTGATTGTCTTTTTACTATTCTGCCCTAAATATTATGTGGAAATCATGTAAATTTATAGATCTACCCTTGCTATTTTCTAGAAATTACTAAACCATGGTGACTTTATTGTTCTATCCATGAGTATTTGATATACTTACAAAATAGCCAATATGATAGAATTTTCAAAACTATCCTTCAACTTTTGATAGAATTTCAGGGTTCTATCTTAGTCAGGATACTTTGTAGTATTTCCTAATTAATACTAGAAATGTTTTCATAATTGCATTTGGTTGCTTATCATGTTTTGCATGATAGTAGATATTATTTAATAATTTTGCTATTAGGTGGTTGACAAATTAATAGTGTCTATTGCATATTTTCATACTATTACCTAATTATGTGTTGCTTGTTCATAGTTCTTCACATAAAATTTATAGATCCTTCTTTTGTGTAGTTTATCAATTTTATAAAAATCATTGCTAAAATTTGTTTATCTAAATTGGAAAAATAAAAACACTAAATGACCTAAATTTTCAAACATGGAAATGTAGGATTCCTTCGACCTTGACATTAGAGAGTGTGGATTATGTTTTGAGAAAAACAATAGTTTTTCCTACAGAACAAGTAACCAATGAGGTTAAGGAAAAATATTTAATATTTATCAAGGATGACACAGTAGCCAGAACTATCACTCTCACCTATATGAAGGATGATCTCCTTGGGGTATTTGAGGAATGCAAAACTGAAAAAAAATTGTTTGAATCTATAATTGTTAAATATGACACAACTGCAAAGCTACATGGTTAGTTACTCCTTCAGAAATATAATTCACATAAAATGAAGAAGGATATAATGTGGTTGAACATATGAATCAAATATTAGTTATGACTAGGGATTTAGCAGTAGCTAATTCTAAATCCTTGATTTGATGTAGATTTCAACAATATTAAATAGCATACCTTCCTCGTGGAATATGATAACCACAACTCTTAGGTTGGGACCTGATTTCTTTCTTTCTGAACTCCCTCTTAAACTTGTTATTGAGAAAGAGCATATGAATAAAAATAAAAAGGATAAACTACTCCTAGGCAAGGTCAATTTAGGGTCTAACTCTAAGCAGAATAAAAGGAATTGAAATAAGAAATTTGGCAAATCTAATAAAAAATATTCAAAATTTTAAGAAATTGTCGAAATATGCTTCTCAGATAAAGTGCTTCAACTATGGAAAGATACGAAAACTCAAAAAGAATTGCCACAACTTAAAGAAAAATGAAGACAACTCTCAACAAGGCAACCCAAAGGAGAAGCAAGACATTATCTGCTTTATTTATGAATGTTTATATATGGATCGACATGTGACTGGCTGGTGAATATATTCTAAATCTAAGGTATTTGAAATATGTATATTTATATCTCTTAACACATAAATCTAAGGTACTTGAAATATTTAAAGAATATAATTAGAAAGTTGAAAACTAATTACAATAGACAATCAAAGTCATAAGATATGACTGAGGTAGCAAATACACCTCTAGAGAATTTTTATAATATTATAAAAATTTTGTTATTTCTAAACAAAATACCATGCTTAAAATACCTCAACAAAATGGTATAGCAAAAAGATACAACATGAAATTGTTAAATATGACTAGGTTCATGTTAACCGATGTTTCTCCACCAAGATTTTTTTAGGGAGAAGTAGTATCCATAGTCGTATACATATCAAATTGATTACCTTATAAGGTTGTATTCACTACTCCAAATGAGTTATGCTTTGGAAGAAAACCAAACCTGTATCATCTGAAGAGGTAGCGATTTGTCATGAATGTGAAGATCCTTAATCAATCTAGGGATAAATAAACAGTAGATCCTTGCGATGTCTTTTATTGGATATTGTAAAGGTTTTAAAGGATATCAGTTTTACCATATGGATCATAGTTTAATATAAAGTAGGGATGTTAAATTCTTAGAAGATATTAAGAATGATATCCTTGTAAATGATGATGAATGTACTTATGGTCTAGTAGATCAAAACCCATCATCATTTAAACCCATGAATTCAAATCCAAATGGCCTTCCTAAAAAGGTTAAAACTTTAAGTGGAAATAAAAGATCTAAGGTCACACCATGAAGGTAAAGGATTATCACACTTACCATGCTAAGAAAGTATGTAATTCGGTGAATTTAGGTGAGTTGATTGGTAACATGATGTATCAACAAGTTATTAACTTATCTAAATCAATAAACTTAAAAAAAAATAATGGATGAGAAAATTAAATCCATTGAGAAAAACTACATTTGAGAATTTACTAATTTGCCAAACGAAAAGAAAGTCATAGGATATAAATAAGTTCTTAAAAAGAAATATAAAGTTGATAAAATGATAGACAAATTTAAGGTGAGCTTGGTTGCAAAGGGTTTTCAAAGAAGGAGTGAATAGAATATGTTGAGATATATTCTCTTGTTGTAAAATTTACATCCATTAGGATTACTCTTGTTATTTTAGCATATTATGTTTTGGATTTATATCAGCTAGATGTAAAGACTGTTTTTTTAAATGATGATTTAGATGAAATCATTTATATGTAACAGCCAAAAAGATATATCATTAAAGGCCAGAAAGATAAAGTCTATAAGTTAAAAAAAATTGTATATGACCTTAAAGAGTCACCTCGTTAATGATATTTGACTTTTCAAAATGTTATTTTAGAACTTAGGTTTATGACTAATGAACTTGACCACTATGTATATATTTGAAATATTGGAAGTCACTTTTTCATTCTATCATTATATGTAGATGATTGATATATTGTTGATTGAGAATGATAATGAGATGATTATTAAAACTAAGTCATGGTTAAACTCAAAGTTTGAAATGAAGGATATGGGAGAGACATCATATATTTTGGGTATAAAGATTTATTTTGATATAGAATCTAAACTCTTATGTTTGAGTTAAGAAAGATATATCGATTATATCTTCATGAAATTTAAAATGGGTGATTACAATCCTTTAATTACACCTGTGTTAAAGAGGTCCTACTGAATAAGTTTAATTGTCATAGTGAGGAAGAAAACAAGCCTAAAGTTCCTCATGTATAAGTTGTGAGTAGCTTGATGTATGTTATGTATAAAAGTGGATATCAGCTTTGTTATGGGTCTTGTAAGTAGATATCAAAGTAATTCTTGGCAATATTTGATAGATGTTAAAAGGATTTTGAGATATCCGAAAAGAACAAAAGAATTAAAACTTTGTTTTCAAGTGGATGAACTAAAAAATAATAGGATACTCACATGTTGACTTTCCTACGAGCAAAGATGACAACAGGTCTAACCTTTGGGTATATATTTTTATTCAGAGGTGTTGTTGTTTCTTGCGCTTATAAGAAATATGATTGTATAGCATTGCATACACAAGAAGCTGAGTATGTTGCTTATAGTATGACTGTAATTAGTGTTATTTGGATAAGTTGCTTTATACTTGATTTAAAGTTGGGCATATCCAATGAATCCATTGTCATTTATATAACAATAATTCAACAATCTCTCTTATTAAAAATGGAGTTGATAGCTTTGGAAACAAGCATATAATAGTGAAATACTACTATATTCATGATATGATTAAGAGAGATGAGATATTTATATCATATATGCCAAATAATGATATGTTGGTTGACCCCTTGAATAAAGGCATCTCAGAAGATATTTTTATAAAACATGTTTTACACATGATACTAAGTTATTCCTAGAGTCCTAGTGTAGAAATATACGGTAATGATTGTTATGAAGAAAAACATATTCATTATGAAAATTCACCTAACAAATAAAGGTACAAAATTTACTTACAACTTAAAATGATACAACTTATGAAATCTCCCAATGAGTAGGAAGTAAAATAAGTATATCATTATTTAATAAGTGGCCAAGTGGGAGGTGTGAGTTATAACAATAACGGGTGGCCACTTGAAGTGGTTGACTCATGAAATTCTAAAAGAGGAGCTCCTTTCCCGGATTTGACAAGATGCAAATATATCTTCAAAAACAAACTTTATATAAAAAAACAAAGCTCATAAGCACATAAAATTCTCCCTAAATGGTTAAAGGAAAATTAAGAATGGAAAAGCACATAAGAGAAAGTATAAAAGGAGGGCCTAAGGAGAAAAACATACATGCATAAAAATAATATAAAGAGATACATAAAGCTCTCTTCTCTACTTTTTCTCTTTTGCAAAAACCTTCTCGAAGGGAACCTTAAACATAGCAACTCAGACTTTCGCTCGCGACTTCAAGCGGTTGTCATCCGATTCGACTTCTCTCGATTGCCTACATACATTTCAACCCTCCCAAGATCGATATTTGGAGTGTGTGATGCCACAAATTTTGTGGAAGTATATTCCCAAAAAGTACTTAGTTCTTTTTGGGTAGATATCTATAAACACCCTAAATAAATTTTATAAAACACTCTCAATTTCAAAAAATAGCCCGTTTTTAATCCTTGCTTTAAATCAAGATTTTTTTTCACAAATTCCTCAAATGGAGATTTCGAAATTTCCAAATCAAAGTCAAGGAAGAGCTTCATGAAGACATGGCTCGAGCATACAAGGAGACATTGGCCGAGTTAGACTCAATGGGTTTGAAGAAAGGCACAAGACCTTGCCAAGTCAACCTCTAAGATCGTGGGCTGCACTAGGTTCATTCGGCTGCACCAAGGGAAGGCTAGGGTCAATCCGAGGATGCCCCAACTTATGAGCCAAATCAAGTTTATATCAAGCAAAGTAATAGGTTATGGGATGACCCACAAAGGAGTTCAAGGCACCACATTGAAAGCAACCCTAGCCGAGTGCATTTGAAGGCACCTAGGTCGAACCGGCTATGAGTAGGTGCACTCAATTTGAGCCAAGGACCAACCCACATGGGGCTGGTCCAACCTTGACCAAACGGGGCCACAAGGCCATGTGAAGACCAGACCTTGGGGCTGGGTTTCGACCATGGGGCACCCGCCACAAAGAAGGACCTAGAAGAAGGCCCCCCTTGGCCTATAAATATAGGCCAAGGGGGACGACATTTAGCATCTTCTATCTTGAGGGATTTGAGAATTGAGTGATCTGCATCCTTGGCTAGAGAATTCGTGAGCTTCCTCTAGGGAAGAGTGGAGAGAGGGAGTGTAGAAAGGTAGGCAAGGGCTGCAAGAGTTAGAGAGTGAGAGTGAGAGTGAGAAAAGAAGAGGAAAAAGAAAGGAAAGGTGAGGGTCGTGGGCTTCCTTTGTAAGCCGATTTCTAGAAGGTAATCAAGTAAGTATTCTTCATCTATTAATCTTCTCTATTTTCTTCTTCATATTCAATTCAAAAGGGGTTGTATTAATGGAGCTTTGTCTCGCTCCATGATGTAATAAGAAGTAGATGTGCTACAAATTTTTGATTTTTGCTTATGCACTCTAATTGTTTATGTTCTTGATTCTACCTCTCTATATGTTATAAACATCATATAACTCCTAATTCCCTCTATGATTAAGCTAATCTATATATTTTCATTTATTTTCCTTCAGCAATTTACTTTGGGATGTGGTGTTGATGCAATTTAAATTCGGGTGAGTTTGCATTACGTATGGTATAAAAACCAGAAAATCTGATTTCAGTATTCCCGCATATGTTGATTGCTTTATTTTTCATTGCTAAACTGTTACTCCGATCAACCTGAAATTTGGCACACATTATCCACACACACAAGCTCACTTGTAATAAAATTTTTAAGAATTTTAGGGTCGTGAACCACGTAACAAAAGGTATGTAAGATCAGGAAAAATCTAGAAAAGTTTCTATCAAAATTATTTTCTTGCAATAGAGCTCGGGTAATCATCCCATAACTCTGTCTGTAGTTGTCCAAATTCAGTGACACTTGGTTCATTAGAAAAATGATATCCATAGCTTTCCAAAAAGATCAAGTGCACTAAAATTAGACTTTGTGCACCGAGATACAGACCTATCTTTAGGTCTCTGTATTTCTGTGACAGAACAGTTCTGAGTATTTGATCAAAGACACTTTCCCGATTTAATTTTGTCTATAACTCTCAAAAGTAAAACAAAAATAATTTTGAAAGCTACACACAGGTATCTGATCACTGTAAAATTTTCATGATTTTTAGAAATTTAGAAGGTATTGAAATAAAATCATAAATTAAGGTCTGAACAGAACCAATTTCTGTTTTTCAAAACTTAATAAAAACATATCTTCCAAAACACTTAGTGCATAAGTTGGTTCACGTTTTCTTGGGTCTCTTTTAAAGTGAATTTGAAATTTCACCTACAAATCCTTAAAGCGCTTAGGCTGGCCCTTGAGCATCGGTTTAAGAAGGCCTAAAGCGAAAAGATCTCGCTTAGCTACAATCACCAAAGTCAGATTTAAAACTTTCGCTAGTTTTTGAAAACTGGCTGGCACGCTCGCGAAATGAAGTAGTTTTGAAAGGTTTACTTCAAGTCTCTACATAGGCTTGGAGTGAAATTTTCACATCTACAGAATTGGCACGCCTAATGGGAGCCGAGTCTTTAAGGATTTCAAAACGTAGGTGATTTTTCAAACTCCAATTCTTCAAAACTCTAGTGTTAATACCTCTCTTGTGCATAAGTTTTACAAATTTCAATCATAGCATGTCTAGTTCCGAAGGATCTTGTGAAGTGTCAAGCTGGCCTTCACGCTCTACAAGCCGGTTTTTGAAAAAAAATTCAAAATAAATTTTGAAAAGAGACATGCTTGCCCCCCTAAAAAGGGAAATAATGAAGAAAATTGAGGGAAAAATTGTTGCTTTAAGCTAGGAGGCTGAGGCAGTAGAATCTTGTTCCTCTCATGGCAAGAAACCTAGGGCCCATAGAAAATCTAACCATTCGAGAAAACCCAAAGTGACCTCTAGATTAGAGGAGGAACAAGAGTCCTTCACGATGAAAGATAGAAAGGCCTTGCAATAATTGTTGAGAGGCCAAACCAAAGAGAAAAGAGCATACACACTATTGGATTTTCTAAAGGGCAATGATACAAGTTTCCATAAATGTTTTGAACGAGTTTTGCTTAACCAAAGATAGAAAGAGCATATGTACTATCGGATTTTCTAAGGCCAAACCAAAGATAGAAAGGCCTTGCAATAATTGCTTAACCATTTTGAATGAGTTTTGCAAGTATCATAGGCTCAAGGGCCATGATACAAGTAAATGTTTTGTCCTCCTACACCAAATCGAGGACTTGATAGAGCAAGGAAGGTTCCACGTCTCGGAGGAATCGGAGCCCTCCTAAGCGATTCTAAAGGAATCTTTCCCCAATCATGCAAGCACAAACAGAAAAAAAAAAAAGTATGTCTTTTTATACTCAAGACTCATGGGATGGAACATGTATTGCATACAATACATACTACTTGCCACACACCACTTTCTATCGTAATAAAAAAAGCCAAGCAAGTAGTGATCCGGGGAGTACTTAGAGTCCCACCCCCAACTAGAGTCTTAGTAGAAATTCGTGGTTGTCCGAGGCATCAAATTAGAGCCAAAATAGGAACGATCCTTAGGGAAGGTGTGGGTGAAGTGGCTAGGTCCGAAAGGATCTATCAACCCCCACACTTAGCTAAAAATGCTAGCAAGAAAGTGGTCATCTTACCCGATCCTTCAAAAGCATACATTCTTATTGCATCTTATGACACGGACAAAGGTAAAGGTGTTGTGTTAACCTCATATGATTTGGAATTTCATCTTTCAAAACTTTCCATAAACATATCTATCTTAAAGTTTATATAAACTTCACCTAAACATAGACGAGTTTTAGAGTGAATCCTAGAAAGAGTTAAGGTTAACTTATCCATAACTCCCAAGTCCCTGTCCTTCTTGGTCTCTCTAATATGTACCAAGGCCTCTATCGTGTTTATGGAGGATGAATTAGAGAGACCAAATATAGCCTATAATCAAGCCTTGCATATAGAGGTGGTTTTGAATCACCACACTCTAACCAAGTGTTTGGTCAATGAGGGAGGAGGTCTAAACATTCTTCCTCTTCACGTGGCTTTTTAAATTGGAGTCACCATGTCTAGGCTAGAACCAAGCCTCATCGTTATCATTGGATACGATGGTAATTCATCCCATTCACTAGGAGTCATCGAGTTGCCCATGAAGGTCGGAGACATCCAATACATGGGGTTGTTTCATGTCTTAGACACAAACACTCATTATAACTTATTGCTAGGAAGGCCTTGGATTCATAGTCTCAGAGCCGTTCCTTCAACCTTTCACAATTCTGTGAAAATCCCATACGACAACTAAGTGGTGGTAGTTCTTGGAGAAGACTACCCTCACCTTAAGGAAATTCGAAACTTCTTTTGTCTATCAAGTCATCCATCAAATGAGGAGGAGATGCCTCACCCACCTCTTGTCGACCAACCCCTAGGAGTCCCTCACCATAGAGTCGTCCACCTCCTAGGAACCCCCAAATGTATGGAGTCGTCCTCCCCTAGAGTCATCCATCTTCTAGGGAAGCCCAAGCCACCCCAACTCCAAAATTTGTAGAACCATATTTTCCTAGGATTGTGTGTATCCTAGGGAAGCATAAACCATCTCTAACTCATACCTCTCAACTCTTAGCTAAACTAAGTCATGTGTATATCCATGATATTTATGACACTTGATTCCAAGGTCATTCACTTTACAAAAAAAAATTTAAACTCAAGAAGCCTTGGAATATGATGTTAAACTTGGGATATACACCATATCAAGGTCTAGGAGCCAAGAGTCAAGATAGGTTAGAGACCATTATACCACTTCCAAACCCAAATCGACCTGGATTGGGATACACCCCATCCATACCCCCTGAGCCACCACCTAAGACCACTTGGGTCAAAGGTACCCTAGAACCCACTAACACCGAAACCTATGGCTTAGACCTCTTGTTTAAAGTCTAATTTATGGTGTTTTCTTTGTAGGTTTGATGAAAGACCCTTTTTTAGAAAACAATCCAAAAAATTATATATTTGGAAAAACCAAAAAAACTTTCAAAATCCAAAAATATTTGAAAAACCTAAAAATTTCAAAAAGAAAGTTGTTTATGTTTATTCTCCTAGTCCTTTTTTGGAAAAATCTAAAAAATTTGAAAAATCTCAAAATCTCAAAAAGAAAGTCTTTTACATTCATCCTTCAAGCATTTGTTTTGAAAAAGATAAAAAAATTTGAAAAATTTGAAAAATCCAAAAATATTGGCTATGTAACAAATCCTATTTTTGAAACCCATGTATATATCCAAACCAAAATCGTCCAAACCCATTATTCACAACTCCACTCTCTTGCATGACACTTTCCTAGAAATTAAAGTACTTGAGAGTGATCAAAGCAAGGAGGAAGATTCTCTCATCAATGAGGAAGATCAAGCCTTTGAGCTTCTCGAATTTCATAGAATCCTTGACTTGGAAAAACCTTCAAATTCTGTAAGAAGGGATTTTCTAGAAATCAACCTAGGGAGTGAGTCTAACCCAAAGTATGTCAAAATAGGTGCATGTTTGCATGAGCATGAAAAAGCATCATTCATTGCATTTTTGAAATCCTATGTGGATGTATTTGCATGAACCTATGAAGACATGATGGGTCTAGACCCTAGAACTATAGAACATCATCTTCCCTTAGAACCCAATGCGAAACCCATGAAATAAAAGCTTAGGAAAATCCATCTCGATGTTCACTCCCAAGTGAAAGAGGGTTTAGAAGATCTTTTAAAAGCCGAATTTATAAAACTCATTGCTTATTCCGAATAGCTTTCAAATATAGTTGTGGTTCGAAAATCAAATGGGAAAATTCATATTTGCATTGATTTTAGAAATTTGAACAAAGCCACTCCAAAAGATAATTTTTTTCGTCCAAATATTGATTTGATAGTGGATATCACTGCAAATCATGAAATATTTTCTTTTATGGATGGCTATTTGAGTTATAATCAAATCAAGTTAGCAATAAAAGATCAGACAAAAACCGCTTTTACCACACCTTGGGGCACATATTGTTACACGGTAATGCTTTTTTATTTGAAAAATGCCGGTGTCATATACCAAAGAGCCATGACTACTATCTTCCATGATCAAATCCATAAGCTCTTGGAAGTATATGTAGATGATCTTTTGGTAAAATAAAAAACCCGATCCACACACATAGAATCTTTGCAAAAAGTTTTTGAAAGACTTAGGCTTTATAAAGTGAAGCTAAACCCTCAAAAATGTATTTTTGGAGTGGAATCGGGAAAACTCTTAGGGTTCATGGTAAGCCAAAGGGGCATAGATGTTGACCAACTTGACCCAAATCCGAAGCCTCCAAGGTCGACTCTAAGCAATTAGGCGATTTATCTCCAATTTAACAACAAGATGTGAACCTTTCAATAGGCTTTTGAGAAAATGGGTTAAATTTGAATGAGATTTCGATTGTCAAAAAGCTTTTGAAAGATTAAAAACTTATTTTTTAAATCCTCCGATTTTAAAACCTCCAAAGCAAGGAAAACCTGTATTGCTTTATATTTACATTCATGCGAATGCATTAGGTGCTTTACTTGTACAATATGAGGATGATATTCTTAAGGAGTATGTTATTTACTACATTTCGAAAACTCTATTGGCATATGAAAGAAATTATCAAGCCACGGAGAAAACGTGCTTGGGCTTGCCAAAAGTTTAGACATTATTTCCTAGATCATGAAATTTGGATAGTGTTTAAACTTGATCCAATAAAGTACTTGTTTGAAAAACCTATCCTAACGGGTAGGCTAAATAAATGGCAGCTCCTCTTAATGGAGTGTGATCTCAAATTTCATCATCAAAACTCCATTAAGGGACAAGCCCTAGCCGATTATGTGGTCGAATTGTCTCTTGAAGATACATATCCCATACTTGATGAAATGCCCGATGAAGGCATCTTTGCAAATGAATTTCAAAACCATGTTTTAGCAAATTATTTTAATGAAGATCGAGTATGGAAGATGTACTTTGATAGGGCAAAGAATCAACAAGGGGCAGGTGTGGGAATCATCCTCATATCTCCTGAGAAAGGAGAGATCCCAATTATAATTCGATTAGATTTTTCATGCTCAAATAATATGGTTGAATATAAAGCACTCATACAAGGCCTAAAAATTTTAGAAAATATAGAGCCATTATGTATTGAAGTCTTTGGAGATTCTATGCTTGTTATAAACCAAGTTTCGAAAATTTGATAAGTCAAAAACGAAAAACTTATTCCATACCATGAATTGGTCACTCAATTGGTCAATTCTTTCAAGTCATGCACCCTCACCCACATAGGAAGAGAGGACAACACCATAGCAGATGCTCTCTCTCATCCCTAGGGTCATCTCTAAAAATCGACCCTACCATGGGAACTCGATCTTTAGAGATCTTGCACTCACCCACTCCATCCACTCAAGATTTGGAGATTTGCCAAAATGCTCAAAATTCCATTGAAAAACCTTGGTTTCAAGACATTAAAAACTTTTTGTAAAATAGAGGATTTCTCGAATTTGCTTCTTCTAGAGACAAAGCTTTTATTCGAAAAATTTCAACCCGACATGTGATTTTGGGAGGGGTTCTTTACAAAAAGAGTTTTACTGGCATCCTGTTGAGATGTGTAGACCTTGATGAGGCTAGGACTATAATGCATGAGTTCCACGATGGAGAATGTGGAGGTCATGTCAATGCAAATATGATGGCCATGAAGATACTTAGAGCCGATTATTTTTGGTTCACCCTAAAGCAAGATTGTCATGATCATGTTAGGAAATGTCATCAATGTCAATTGCATAGACATGGCATTCATATCCCATTGTCCACCTTGCATTCCATTATGAGCCTATGGCCCTTCACCATGTGGGCATTTGACATTATAGGACCAATCTTCCCAATTGCATCAAATGGATATAGGTTTATCTTAGGAGTCACCGAATATTTTTCTAAATGGGTTGAAGCTACGTCCTTGGCTAATGTCCAAGGATAATATATAGTGGCATTCATGAAGAAAAATATCTTGGCTCGATTTGGAGTTCAAGAGAGCTAGTGTTAGATAATGGCACACCTTTCAAGAATGAGAAGATGGAAAAGTTATATAATACCTATGGCATAACTCAACACTTCTCATCTCCCTACTACCCTCAAGGCAACGACCAAGACAAAACCACGAACAAAACTCTTATAAGCATTATTGAGAAAACCTTAGAGAAGGGTAGGACATGGCATGAGAAGCTTGATGAAGCCTTATGGGCTTATAAGACTTCCATCCGAATACCCACAAATGCCACACTATTCGAGTTGGTCTATGGTACAAATGCCATACTCCCAATTCATACAAAATTGCATTCATTTCATACATCACTTGCACTCGATATACCCATAGAGAGACTCTACAACAATCTAGGATGGCTGAGCTTGACCTTTTAGATGAGAAGAAGCTCATTGCCATGGATCATGCACATGCATACCGGCAAAGGATAGCTCGACATTATAAAAAGCATATGAAGGCTCGCCACTTCAAAGTGGGAGACCTTGTATTGAAAATCATCTATCATCGTGGCCCACATCCACTTGGAAAGTGGTGGCCCAAGTAGGATGGTCCCTATGTTGTGAGGGCAACAACCACAAATAATACATATTGGTTGATTGATGTTGAGGGTAGAAATTTAGTAGACCCTATAAATGCCCAATACTTAAAAAAATATTATGTATAGGGTCTATGTTAAATTCTTTCGAAAAGATTTTAAATGAGTCTCCTTTGAACTTCTTGAAAAAAGGATCAAGATGGATTGTATGGCCCTAAATGAGGGAATCGATACTTTATGAAAAGTAGAGTTTTTAAAATCGTTTGGTAACATTTCAAAAATCTTGGTCTTACGAAATGAAGCCTAGTCCAAAATAGCAAAATATTTTCAAATGATAGATGCTATTAGGAAATGGGATGTTATTGGCTGGATCGAGTATCCAAAGGGATAAGTACTTCTCCCATTTTACTTCTCCCCAAAAGAAAAATTGGCACAAAATTGAAAAAGGAAGAAAACAAAAATCTCCAATATAGAGGTCTTTCAAATTCAAAAGAAAAGGAAGAAAACAAAAGCCTCTAATATAGAGGTCTTACAGGAAAAAAAGAGAGAATACAAAAACTCCTCCAAAAGAAAAGAGGTCTTCTCCTTTGAAAAGAAAAAGAAAAAGTCAAAGCTCAAAAAAAGAATTTTCCATCTCTTTGCCTTAAACCATGGGACACTTCAGAAGGGACCATGGTAACTCTTTCCCAAATCACTATAACTTATCCCAAGGGAGAAAGGTTTATCCATAAAAATTCTAAAGTAAGAATAAAATCTACTTATTTGGATTTCATTTTGTTTGAGAATTAGACTTTGTTATGTGGAAAATAGAATTTTGAAATGTTTTCCAAGATTTTCTACAAAACCTCTACTAAGTAATGGTTATTGAAACCCGAATGAGGGGCAATATGAAAAATTAGAAATCCTTTTGATAGAAACTAAAAGAAATTCTCCTTGAAAAAATTTTGAAAACCCAAAATGTCAAACGACATGGGATTGTCTTACTTGGGACAGTCGGCCTTCATAGGCTTCTCCTCAAGCTCATCCATCTCATAAATGAGTCTCTAAACCTACACCTCATTTGCATCACACACCATGCATGCATATACCCAAGGTCGGCTATGCATGATCATGTTTAGGACTAGTACTAAGTGTGAGTTAAGTCCCCTTTGGCTAAAATCCCCTCCTCCATAATCCAAGAAAAGGATTCGATAAAATGAATGACAGTTTATATTCTCAAGTTAATTTGGGAAGTAAAATAAAAAAAAGGGGTTCTTCTTTGCCATTATCCAAATGTATTTGGATTAATGCCAAAGAGATGCATCTATAAACACCCTAAATAAATTTTATAAAACACTCTCAATTTCGAAAAATAACCCATTTTGAATCCCTACTTTAAATCAAGAATTTTTTTCATAAATTCCTCAAATGGAGATTTCGAAATTTCCAAATCAAAGTCAAGGAAGAGCTTCATGAAGACATGGCTCAAGCATACAAGGAGACCTTGGCCGAGTTTAACTCAATAGGTTTGAAGAAAGGTACAAGACCTTGCCAAGTTAACCTCGAAGATCATGGGATGCACTAGGATGCCCTAGCTTATGAGTCAAATCAAGTTTATATCAAGCAAAGTAAGAGGTTATGGGATGAGCCACAAAGGAGTTCAAGGCACCACATTGAAAGCAAGCCTGACCGAGTGCATTTGGAGGCACCTAGGTCCAACCAGACATGAGTAGGTGCACTCAACTTGAGCCAAGGACCAACCCACATGAGACTAATCCAACCTTGACCAAACGGGTACAAGGCCACGTGAAGACCAGACCTTGGGGTTGGGTTTGGGCCATGTAACACCTATCCCAAAGAAGGACCTAGAAGAATGCCTCCCTTGGCCTATAAATAGAGGCCAAGAGGGACGACATTTGGCATCTTCTATCTTGAGAGATTTGAGAATTGAGTGATTTGCATCATTGGCTAGAGAATTCGTGAGCTTCCTCTAGGGAAGAGTGGAGAGAGGGAGTGTAGAAAGGTAGGCAAGGGCTGCAAGAGTTAGAGAGTGAGAGTGAGAAAAGAAGAGAAAAAAGAAAGGAAAGGTGAGGGTCGTGGGCTTCCTTTGTAAGCCGATTTCTAGAAGGTAATCAAGTAAGTATTCTTCATCTATTAATCTTCTCTATTTTCTTCTTCATATTCAATTCAAAAGGGATTGTATTAATGGAGCTTTGTCTCCCTCCATGATGTAATAAGAAGTAGATGTGCTACAAATTTTTGATTTTTGCTTATGCACTCTAATTGTTTTTGTTCTTGATTCTACCTCTCTATATGTTATAAACATCATATAACTCCTAATCCCCTCTATGATTAAGCTAATCTATATATTTTCATTCCTTTTCCTTCAGCAATTTACTTTAGGATGTGGTGTTGATGCAATTTAAATTCGGGTGAGTTTGCATTACGTATGTTGTAAAAATCAGAAAATCTAATTTCAGTATTCCCGCATATGTTGATTGCTTTATTTTTCATTGCTAAACTGTTACTCCGATCAACCTGAAATTTGGCACACATTATCCACACACACAAGCTCACTTGTAATAAATTTTTTAAGAATTTTAGGGTCGTGAACCACATAACAAAAGGTATGTAAGATCAGGAAAAATCTAGAAACATTTCTGTCAAAATTATTTTCTTGCAATAGAGCTCGGGTAATCATCCCATAACTCTATCTGTAGTTGTCCAAATTCAGCGACACTTGGTTCATTAGAAAAATGATATCCATAGCTTTCCAAAAAGATCAAGTGTACTAAAATTGGACCCTGTGCATCGAGATACAGACCTATCTTTATGTCTCTGTATTTCTGTGACAGAACAGTTCTGAGTATTTAATGAAAGACACTTTTCTGATTTAATTTTGGATTACTATAACTCTCAAAAGTAAAACAAAAATAATTTTGAAAGCTACACACAGGTATCTGATCACTGTTAAATTTTCATGATTTTTAGAAATTTAGAATGTATTGAAATAAAATTGGAAATCAAGGTTTGAATAGGACCAATTTTTGTTTTTCAGAACTTGATGAAAACATATATTCCAAAACACTTAGTGCATAAGTTGGTTCACGTTTTCTTGGGTCTCTTTTAAAGTGAATTTGAAATCTCACCTACAAATCCTTAAAGCGCTTAGGCTAACTCTTGAGCATCGGTTTAAGAAAGCCTAAAGTGAAAAGATCTCACTTAGCCACAATCGCCAAAGTCAAATTTAAAACTTTTGCTAGTTTTTGAAAACTAGTTGGCACGCTCACGAAATGAAGTAGTTTTGAAAAGTTTACTTCAAGTCTCTACATAGGCTTGGAGTGAAATTTTCATATCTACAATAATGAATCGTGCTAGTCTTTTATTTTTGGCTCAAAGGGTTCTTTTTTCGGATAATTTATGTTATTTTAATCTTGCTCCAATGACTTTGTATTAATTAAAAAAAATGCTGTAAGGGAAAAAAATAGACAGCTGTGTGCCTATGATAACCAAGGGTTGGTTGGTTCAAGCCATTTGGCACTTATTACCCTTTAAGCAAGCCAGGTATGAAGTTCGAGCCTTGTAAGTGGGCAAAACCAGCAATGGGAGAGCTTTAACCCGATAGTGGCCTGACCCGGCTCCTACCAGATTACTTGGGGCCCATGTGAGCTTCTGGGCACCAGTGGTTTAGAGAAAAAAAAATTATTATCTTCGAAGAAAAAAAAGAGAATCGTACTTTCCTGCTCTTCATCCTCTCTCTCTCTCTCTCTCTTATCCCACTTTATTATTCTACCATCTTTAAATTAAGCTAACTGGTTAACCATATATAATCTATTAACTGAGACGAGACCTGTCATCGCATCTTCTAGTGCTTTCTGACCCTTGACTAAACAGGTTCGTTGGTATTCGAAATTAAGGTAGATCAAGCCGTGTCACTTAGACACGGCCAGCACTGGGTTCCAAACCAGTGGTTTCGATCTTTCTAGAATTCGGAACTGGAACCGAATTGAGACTGATCTGGTTCGCGTTTTGATTTAAGTCAAAAACTACTTGAAGATCATTGAAAAAAATGAAATTTAAGCATAAAACAAATATGGAACGGGTGATTTGAAATGGTTGGTTCCGGTTACATGGAAAGTGGAACCAAAACCAAACCAGTAGTCTCCCATTTCAAATTCAATTTGATTGAGTCCTATTTCAGTCCGTTCTTGGCTTGATTCTGTTATGATTGAAATCATCAGACCCGTTCCAATCCGGTCATGTCTAATTGAGGTAAATTATGTGATGAGATGTAGCAAAATACTCTCCCATATACTCAGAAACTGGTTTCAAGGGTCTCTTGCGTGTGCTGTCATATGAGTTGGACATGATTCAAATCCACATAAATCCAGTTCAATGTCTCTCATTGTGATGCCAATACTGGACCTGCACTCTGGCATTGTCTACATGAGAACACCAATCTTGGATCCTGTGGAAAAGCTGTGTACCATACCCACACCAATCACCGCAACAGATTATTGTCTTGAGGGTTTTACATTGAGATTGCAAAGCTTAATCAGAACTCAAGTTGGATCGAGGGTTCGATCGAAATCGTAGACCTAGCAAGCTCCTGTTATAGGTTCAAAAGGTTACGCATTGGTCAGGTTCAGGCTCATAGGGCCTCACCTTGAAATAAAAGACGATGTCTGAACACTGTTTCTTCTTTTGAATTTCTTTTCTTTTCTCCTTCCTGTGGAGACACTCATGCTGCTTTTCAACCGGGCTACCGGAAATGGAGCACTGGTTTTCTCAATGGATGAAGAGAAAATCGTAACCAAAGGTGCTATTAGTATTAATTGGCGAACCCAAGCCCATATATATATTTATATATATATATATATATATATATATATATATATATAAGACTATAATCCGTGCACACAGTCATCCGTGTTTTAATCCATTCCATCGGTAAGATGGACACATCTTCGTATCAAAAATTAAAAAGTACTCAAGACGCATTTATTGCACTTGAAAATTATACCTTAAAATTGGAGTATTGATAGGAAGGTTGAGATCGTTTGGCACTTTTAAGCATAGATTTAGTGTGCACATTTACTACATTCTCTCTCTCAATCTCTCTCTCTTTATATATATATATATATATATATATATATATATATATATATAGAGAGAGAGAGAGAGAGAGAGAGAAATTAGTATGCTCAAAGATCTCAACCATTGATTCTATCGATTCTTTATTTATTTATTTATACTCAACATACATTGGTACTCAATCGGTGAGATTAACGGTCATGTACTTTGATACTTTTCGCAGGTATATTTATACTCAATAACTGAAAGAGAAAAGCATACTAAAAGGTACTAGTTTTTGCTTGGGTTTACTTCAAAAGAAAGTTGATCATAATAAAAGGAAGGTAAAGAGAGTTTTTAAGTAAAATAAAAATTGTTCTTAAAAGGAGGATGATAGGTATGATGTACATTGTCATTTAAAATAAAGATACTCCGAAAGGAAAGCTCTTTCTGTGAGTTTGTCGTGGAGTCCAAATCCATCTGATTCGTGAAAAAAGAAAAGCATACGCACATTCTTTACTATGTAAATGTTTTAACTAAGCTTTTTCTCATACTAAATCGATCAATTAGGCTTTTTTTTTTCTTAAAAATGAGCAGCTCACTGCAAATAGCTAAACGATTAGAGGCTTTCTATTCTTTTTTGGTTGTAATATTGAAGGTCGAAGTGGATTATTGTCACTAACAATCATCAGTGAATTGATAGTTTTCCAATTACAAGATGAATTGGTCATACTAGTCAACCCAAGCATACGTAAGGTTACTCATAGTTTGTTTATTTGCAGAGCACGGTTGAAAATAAGAAATAATCTTTTAATAGCCCTATGTTGGTTTGTCAATTTCCCTAAGTCGTTACTTGCACACTAGTTTATTTGAATAATATATCACCGGGGCACGCCATTTAGGTGGTGCCTTCTCGTGACAAGATATGTGATTCAGTATATGACTTATTATTTTTTATTAGAAAGCTTATTCTTATATATTAAAATGCAGAAAATTTATGTTGTAATAGTAAGACCCAATGACGCTTTGTGACCTTCAGTATGAATTTCTACGGCTTGGATCGAAGTATCTCTCGTCAAGATCTTGGTACTAAAGTGTGTGTGTGTGAGAGAGAGAGAGATATTTCCACATTTGTAGGAGAGATGTAGTAGTAAAATATAAATAAGTGGCCTGCTACTCGATTGATGTGCTAGCCTGTACTAGTTGCTCAAATCCATTCCAATTGAAACAAAATCAAGGGTGGGTCTTTTGGAACCAGTGTTCCTTCTTTTTCTATTTGCCATCTTGATGGTATGCTTTAATCCAGGAGAAAAAACATATAAATGCGTCTCTACCTATCATTTAAGAGTGTATCAACCGTTTAATCTAACTTAAATATAATCAAATTCTTAAAAGTAATTGAAGATTTGATAACTACGATACGTGTGTAGGAATTGTTTAATGTTTGCTTTAATTTTTATCGCTTGCGGGAAGCATCACGTATCTTTTACATTTAGTTTTGTCAACATCTTAACCTTTTTCTGTAACCAAGCTGGGATTAGCTGAGCCCTATGCACACCTCTGGGTATCGAAGTTGTGACCTTCGACTTCAAGGTTGTTAAGTGGACACCCTAGCCAGTTGAGTTGTAACTTCTTGTATCTACAACTTTAAGCCGCCCAAAAAGGAAAAAGCACAACGACCAATAATAGCTAACCTGGCTGGGGGGATCGCTCACAGGTTGAACGTTATGCGTTCGAGACCAAGGGCGTTCATCGGGCTTCTTTCGGAAAAGCGAACCGAGAAAACTAATTGAACAAGAAATCCTGAGTTGCACGAAAGGTTGGGCCCCACCATGGAACTAGTAATAAATCAATCTTTGGAGCTTATTTGGAAATTGCAACAAAAAAAAAAACTGAATCAGAGACGGTTAATGGCCACGTGTTATGATACAACAAGCATTGTTGGAACAAGGTATCTAATACGCTGACACGTGGAGCTGTATCCAGCGCGGCAGTATGTGGGAGCGTGACAATGGGAGAAACGCAAAAGAGCATTCGAAGGAAAGCGTGGGAAAGGGAAATCTTTGGATGTATCTCACTTTCGATCTTCTTGCTTTATTGCTTAGGTTTCGATCTTCCAGGCTACAACTCGATGCTGTTGGCGTGTTAGGGATCCTCCGTTGTATTGGAGAAGGGAGAGGTGAGTTTTGTTTATGATTGTTTCTGTTACGTGAGTTGAGTTCGTCTCTCTTTTTTGTTTTGAATGCAAAACCTTTGGGCTCCGGATCGCGTCTAGAATTGTTCGCTGTTGTTTCGATTCTTTACTGTTTTGATTGCTTATTTGTTAGGTTTGACAGATTGAAACGGTTGTGATTTAAGTGCGTTTCTGTCACGATATTTTGTTGCTTTTATTGTCAGTAATAGTAGCATCTGCATCAAGCAAGATGAAGATCGTCGCACTATAAAGGAAATTGTTATATTTCTGTTAGCGTGCCAGGGATTTGATGGCGATCACTTTCCCTTTTGGCGCTTATTTACAATCGATGGCGATCACTTTCCTTATGGCTTGCCTACGAACAACGGGATGCTTTTTGTTTTTTCTTTATGGTAGGTGGGAGGACCGAAGCCCATAAGAATGGGATGCTTTAGCTGGGGATTAATATTGACTCTTACGATTTTTAGGTGTTTCAATTCCTGGAGTTTTGATATTGTTCAGACATTTGAAGTCTATAGTACGGAAGTCAGAGTTCGGAGAAGTGGTATGTGTGTTCGGAGTATAAGCCTGAGAATTGCGTTGTGTGTGCTTGGAATTCTTAGGGAAATGTATTCTTTTCTCTGGTGTCAGGTGGAACATGATGTTGCTTATTCGAATGGACTGCTAATATGGCACAAGGAAGAGCTAAATGGCGGATATGAGGCCATGCATCTGACTGAACTTAGTGTGTGAGTAGACTTGGTTGTGGGTTTGGTTTATAGTTATCCAATTAGCTTATGGGGAAGTTGTGCTGCAACGGTGATTGGGTGGTTGAATGCTGTCTTTCTCAAACTTTATTCTTTTCCACTGTAGAAAATGTAGAATGCAAGTTCTTTTGCTGCATTTGAATGGAAAATTGCTCGACCTGATCTATATATTTTTTGTTGCAAGTTCCAATTGCGAGTGCTTGCAGGCTTGTTGATTGATTGGTCTACAGTTTGGTAATCCTGTGATTTATGTCATCTCCACTTATACATGAGTTGCTTTTCCGGGGACCCTAGTCTGGTATAGACTTACAAATTCTTTTACTTAACTCGAAAAAGTAAGCTTTTGTTAGTTGTTTCCTTCCAATTGTTTTGAGGCACTTTCCTGCCTCGTTTTAAGTGTTCTTTGGTTTATACCTTATCAGCCTTCTTATGTATGTTTTTGTTATAAATATGGTTGTGTCAGTGGCTCCTTTTTCTTCTAAGAATTCTTATGAATGCGCATTCTGCAGAAACTCAGGTCTTTCATGTGTCACAAGCTAGTACCATCTGAAGTTCCTGCCTCATGATTCTGGTGTTAAACTCTGACATGGTGCTGAAGTTTGTGCTGAGAAAATGAGCATTTGATCATGTGGCTGTAATACACGGTGATGATGATGGTGATGATGGTGAACTTATTTGTCTCTGTTGATCAGAGATGAATATCTCAGCACTATTAACTTCTGCTGGAATCAATATTTTGCTTTGTGTGCTGTTGTTGTCACTGTATTCTGTCTTGAGAAAGCAGCCAAGCAATGTCAATGTTTATTTTGCTCGTAGAATCGCTCAAGAGCACATCAGACACCCTGATTCTTTTAGCTTTGAGAGACTAGTGCCTTCTCCTAGCTGGATCCTCAAGGCATGGGAATCGTCAGAAGATGAAATTTTATCATTTGCTGGTTTGGATGCAGTAGCTTTTCTCAGAATCCTTGTATTCAGGCAAGTTGCTTACTTTGGTTACCCTGTTGAGAGTGAGTTTTTTCTATCCATGCACTTACCATGTTATTATCTTCTTTTATATCTTGCTGACGTTCTTGTTTAATTCACTTGCTATTCTAGGTCATTGTTTAGTATGTGCGTAGTTGATGGTGAGTTTAATAATGTTGCAGAAAAAATGAAGCAAGTTCTTCTCTGGGGGTATCAAGATGATGTATTCTTTATATGATGAGCATCATTTGAAGGCACCTCTTCAATTCTTGTGTCCTTGTTTAATGCAAGACAAAACACTGTACTGCATCTTATTAAAAAATCAAAAGAGAATTATACCTCTTGTTTGTTTATATTGTTCCTCTGTATGGTAGTTATAAGCGTCATGTCCATCAAAACCAGCATATTTTATCTGTTTTGCTACTTAGCGGGAGACTTGTTGGTCCATTGTAATTAGCAAAGCATACTTCTTTTTGCTGTTCAGAAACTGCAAATGTTAATTAACTCTTAAGGCTGTTGCTTGTACGCCTATCATTATCTAATGTAGAAGATGCATTATGAAGCATCTAGTTTTGTTCACTAATTATCAAGTCATATGCTTTATTGTTCATGTCATATATGGATTCAATTATCACTACTCGGTGGAACGTAGCATTGGTACTCCTCTATGATAGGGTCAACGATATTTCTGGCACTAGTGCCGAACACTCAATAGTATGCTATGAGAGATATTTTCTAGTGGTAGTCATAATATTTGTATATTTCATTATGTTATTTAGGTATTTCGCTAATTTAAGTAGTTATTGACCCTTGAAGCCCAGTGCTAGTAGTCGGTCGTTCTCTAGTCCATCTTGTGTTCAGTATCAATTTTACCATATATTTCCAGGGATCCATGCCTACCATCTCATTTGATATCAAGGTGTCATGCTGATGATCTACACATAAGTTTGAACCTTGGAGTAGGACTAGTGCTTCTGAGTTTCATGGGTCTACTGTGATTGCGTACTAACACTAGCTTTTGTCCCTTCATGATCATGATGGTGTTCTTTTGACATGGAAGTCTTCCCTGGGACTCTTTTGTGGTTTTTGTTGTGTGGGAGCAAGTTAAAGTACTATAATCTGTTACAAATATTGCTGGAAGCTGATGGCATTGTGGATGGTTTTGCGCTATGCTTAATATATAATTACCTGGTTCCATTAAATCAATATTTATGCTTAATTTATGTTACTTGTTTTTCCTTTTGTCATACACATTTTAGATATTCCTTGTGGAGGCTAGTGTATCGCATATTTCTTTTTCAGAAACTGAAATATATGTTTAGGATATTGCTCATGGGATCTTGTCTATATGTGTGTTTCTGAATCTTAAACATACTACTTGGAAAAGGTGTAGGGCTATTACTTTTCATCTGACTTGTGTCAGTAAATGATACGTCTCCTTGCAATTGCTATAATCCCCTCCTCATGATATTTCAAACTTCAAAGTAATCTATGTTAAATATGAAGCTATACTTGGTGCTTATGTTTGAAAGCTTGGTGGTTATGTTCTTTCCGAATGAATTTCTGTTATCACTTGAACATTCCAAGTCTTTTCTTAAAAATTGGAAAAAGTTAACCTAAGAAGAGGAAAAAGTTTTTAAGAATGATGAGCTGCTCTCTTTAATTTGCATTTCTATGATTGTCTTTTTCATTTGCTTTACTAATAAGCTAGTTTTGTCCTTTTCTATGGTCTTCTCTTATGCTTTTTCTCGACCTACTCTTGACCATACTTCAAATTTTCTTTGAAACTTGGTAAGATCTAATGTATCAATTGTTTGCTTAAACATGAGTATCTTTTATTTGTCGTAATTCTGGACTCCATTCAACTTTGATTATGAAGGATGTCAGGTTCACCGGAATGCAGTCAGTTAGAATTTGTACATAAGTTTCCACCTCAAGCTGAACTTTTGTCAATAGTTTAGCTATAAAAATTGCTTCCTACATGCTTGTTTGTTGATTACATTCATATGGATTTATCTCTTTGTTACTCATCGCAATGTGCTGAATTTGCAGCATTCGGATATTCTCTATTGCTGCAATTTTATGCGTGTTTATATTGCTTCCACTGAATTATCATGGACAAGAGATGCACCACATACATATCAAGTACCTTCCTTCAGCATCTCTGGACGTGTTTACAATAGGAAATGTTAAGACAGGGTTTAAATGGTAAATCTCAATTCTCTTCCATGCATGTTGTTATCTTATTTGCATTTCTTTTGTTTTTGTAGGGGAAGAAATTTTTCATGCATTCTGTGCAAGAAATGAACCCAGTAATCTGTTGTAATTACAGAGAAACGCAGCGGATAATACACAATAGAAAATATTGATAAAACAAAGTGTAACAATGGAGATCGGAGGGGGGGCGGACCTCCAATGGAGGCCGCCCCCCCTCTTTCTCTCACTATCTTCATCATAGCGACTTAAACCCTAATACAACTTATCAGTCCTTATATAAGGAGCTTAAAATATAAAATGACCAAAATACCCCCTAGTACAGCAAAATTACCAAAATACCCTTATGACTTTGGACAATTACAATAATACCTAAAATATCAAATTTACTGTCCTAAGACATCAAATGTACCAAAACTGACTCTAAACTCATATTCTTAACACCCCTCATCAAGTTGGGAGTGATACTACGAACTCTAAACTTGTCAAAAGAATCATCTGTTTGCAACATTCTTTAACTCAACCTTCCTGGCTGATCATTATCTTCATCACTGGTCTAATCTTCAGCAACTTCTTTGGCTGTAACATCTTCAATTCAGCCTTCCTAGTTGTTAATATCAAGCAGCATCTTTGGCTGCAATATAAACTTAGCCTTCTTGGCTAATCATCTCAAGCAACATCTATGGCTGCAACATCAACTTAGACTTCCTGGCTGATAATCTCAAGCAACATCTCTGGCTGCAACATCAACTCAGCCTTCCTGGCTGATCATCTCAAGCAGCATCTCTGGCTGCAATATAAACTTAGCCTTCCTAGCTAATTATCTGAAGTAGCATATATGGCTGCAATATCAACTCAGCCTTCTTGGCTGATCATCTCAAGCAGCATCATTACCTCTGCCTTCCTGGCTGATCATCAATATGACTTTCTTTATCACATGTGCACTAGTAATATCTTAGAGGCTTCTATAAAACAACTTAAACAATCAAGAACACATGGGTAACACACAACCCTTCTATGGGTGTCGGTTGCTCCCTCTCTCTTTTTTCTTCTCAATAAAGTGATTTGGCAGCTACACTTAAAAGTCATGTTTCTTCTACTCTTAAGAAAGTTGATCTTTTGTGATAGGAGGTATTACTTTACCATATACACTTCACATGGCTTTTTCTGCGCCCCTTCATATGGTGATTGCATCCGGTGTGTTGGTTGGGTGCCCTCTCTCTACCACTCAAATAGCAGAATATAGACATCTGCTCATACTAGTCGGTTTGCGCCCCTTTACATGGTGACTGCAGCCATTTTTCCAGCCTTTTTGGTTGTTTACTTCAGCAACCCAAGGTTTTAATTTCATGCTTCTTGGTGACACTGCTACATTTTATATCAAATTCTTCTGGCCTCTTCTATGATTTGATTTGTCATGCATATGAGGTGACAAGTAAACTGATTTTCTACACTCTTTCCTTTTCTTCTATTTGTATTTCTGATGTTTAACCAAATAAGATAACACTCACTATGTAAGAATTCATATTTTCTTCATATTTCTAGAAATTTACAGCTATGAAGCTGCTAATAATTATCAAAGTCATAAAGTTGTTGAAGATAAACAACCATGACGGTTGCTGAAAAAGGTGTTGCAGCAAGAAAGGCTACTTGAAAAATGGACAGCCAAATGTTATCTTATTCAAGTAGCCTTTCTTGCTGCAACACCTTTTACATTTTTCAAGTAGCCTTTCTTGCTGCAACACCTTTTTCAGCAACCGTCATGGTTGTTTATCTTCAACAACTTTATGACTTTGATAATTATCTGCAGCTTCATAGCTGTAAATTTCTGCAACTTCAATGGCTACAAATAATCATCGTTAACATGCTTTTTAGACATCCGAAACAATAATTCTTCTGACAATCTTTCTCTAGCATACAAGTCTTGTATAGATGTCACTAATAACTACCAAATTCGTGATATGGAATTTGATTCAATCAAAGCCTTTCTGTATTGTCATCACAAGAATTTGAAGGGCAAATTTGGTAGAATCTTTGATCACGAGTTGGCTCTTCTCCAGTATGTCATCACCCCGAGGCCTGCAATGAGTGCAACACTTGCGGCAACAGTGTTGTATGCTGCAGCCCAACTGTCATTTCGTGCAAGTTTTCCTCAACAAAGCTGATTAATATTATCAGCCATCTTTGCAGATGTTTCAATAAAAAAAACATTCCATTACTTTCGGCATACATTACAGCATCTCGAACAGAAACAGATCAATTTTCATGAAGATCAGCCTTGTTTCCTACCAAAGCCATAATAATGTCAGGACTTCCATGTTTCTGCATTTCTTAACCCAATACTGTGCTTTAAGGAATGTATCCATGCGTGTTATGTCATAGACAATAATTGCAACAGCTGCTCCATGGTAGTATAGAGGGGCCAACGCTGCATACCTTTCCTGACCAGCAGTGTCCCATATCTTAAATTGCACTGTTGTAGAGTGCTCACTCGTACTACTGACAACCTCATTGCTGCTCCTATTTCCTGGCTTGCTACTTTTGTACCATTACTCTTGGCACGCTAATCTCATAGCATCATTTGCGAGGCCAATAAGCTTCCATCTTTGCCACAACAGACATATTCACTATTACATTTTCTGAAGGACGGACATACAGCATATGGACAGAGGTTGAAAGTGCATCTGATGACAGATGGCTTGTTTAGGAATGTCGGCTTTGTGAGTTATGGTGGTAGTGTATGTTTCACCTACCATGCTGTATGTAGCAAGTTTTGTAACACTTCCGAGTATGTCAGGAGCACATACGTGTACATTTACTACATGCGTGCATGCAGAAGCACATTGATGCCACTCTTTTGTTAGAAGAGACGACTATGGAATTAGAAGCACTTCTCTAGATGCTCAAATTTCCATCATTTGCAGTGGTTTGAAGTGCATCTTCAGGACATTGCTACAGACTTCAATACATGATGCCTGCAGTCAGTGTCAGAATCATCTTTTGATTCACCTCCATGATGTCCTCAGGCAACAAGAAAATGGAACATCCAAGCTTTCTCGCCACACTGATTATGTATGTCGCATTCAGTCTTTTCTCTTCATCAGTTTCGCCTTTTGTAACAAGGTTCCAATTCACAACTCTCGGCTTCACCACACTAGAAGTTCCAGGGAAAATATTCCATTTGAGAGGTTCTTGTCCTTGAAACTTTCCATTTGAGAATTCCTTCCTGCGCCTTGACTTTGTTATTTGCCCAATTCAGAATATCAGCATCCGTATCTCCTTCCCTAGGGAATGGAATCTCAAGTTCTTCAGAAGCTGAAGAATGTTACACCTCATCAACTTAGAAGTTGGGTCAAAATGACCACAAACAAACCTTAGAACAATACAGTTTTTTCCGACTCCAGAATCCCTCAAAAATATCAACTTTACTTTCAAGTTTCTTGAGTCTGTTGCAC
This sequence comes from Brasenia schreberi, assembly GCA_036023115.1. Lineage (NCBI taxonomy): Eukaryota > Viridiplantae > Streptophyta > Magnoliopsida > Nymphaeales > Cabombaceae > Brasenia > Brasenia schreberi. The sequence continues at coordinate 667,059 of JAYKKT010000021.1, read as the reverse complement.
AGAATCATTGTTTGAATTTAATGCATTTGGCATCGTCACCTTATGTTGTGCTAGCAGGATAACTGTATTTCCTTTATCTGTAGTAACTACTTTATTTATGTGGATAATGGATAGCAGTAACTATTTTTCTTTCCCAAAAAAATATGGGGATAAGACTTACTGGTTTACTTTCTCATCCAATCAGAAAAAGGAAATTTCCATAACTACTTTCCCACAAAATTAAGCGAGTAATTTGGAACTTTACTTTTTCAGTATTTGATTAAAAAATTTTGAAATTACCTTTCAAATCTTTATTTCCATGATTTTGTGTAGCCTTTCTTCAAAAAATCTGGAACACCATCATTTTTTGGCAGCCAATCACCTTCCTTTTTTTTTCATGGTTTTCTTCTTCTTCCTTGAGAACTTTCTTTTTTAACTTATCAGCTCATTTTGCAGGACTTGTAGTTTCTTTTCTTGCTTTGAGGTGAGAAAGTCACTATGACAGAAAACAGTTTGGTCTGTGATACACCAACTCTGCATCTCTCAGGATGGATAGAAGTCGATCATCCACCAAAGCTTGTCGTAGAAAGTCGACCAGGAAGCTGCATCCTGGTCATCGCACGTCCTCCTTACAAGGCAACGATCCATATTTTGGACTTCAACAAGCCTTATGGTTACATGTCATCGCACGTCCAACTCCATTTGCTCCTCATTGCTGGCTAGATTTCTCCATTCCTCTGAAGCTTAATCTTCATGTTATGAGTATCACAGACTTCGTCTTTTGTTGGGAATCAGATAAGACTGAATTTACTTCTTTTTCTTAGGAGTGTCTGCCGCTGCCAATGAAAGTTGCTGATCCTGGACCCTGAGCAAGATGCTCTTACCTTCGTGCTATCTTCCTCTCCCTGCTTGCCTTGCTCTTTGCTCTTTTGGCCTCAAATTGGTCTGACAGGGTCTTCTCTCTTGTTTTCTCAGCTTTTGATTTGTGAATTCTCTCCGTGAGCACACGCTTATTCTTCTCATCTAGAAAACCTTAGTGGGAAGTCTGGCCTCCCTAGTACCTCTTCGTTTTTCCATATCCTAAATGCCTATAGGCAACCCATCTCATGAAACTATTGGAGAACTCGGAACTTTTGTCTGGAAAATCTGCTCCATCTCTCTACTGTCTTCTTCCTTTATGCTCCCTCATGTTCACCTTGGGATGAAGTTGTTAAGGCTGAGATACATCATCATATTTTCTAATGATTAGCCAGCATCGACAGAAGATCTTTCACAACTATCCTCCTCACAAGAGTTACCAGATGATGACAACCAATCAACGTCTATAAAATTTGAGCTGCATAGTATTTCTGCATGACCGCTGTTGCTTCTTGAAGTTGCAATGCAATGATCTCTTTGCGTGTCCAAAAAAAAACATCTGCCACCTACCGTGGGAACAAATCTGGAAGATAGATTGTAATTTTCCAAGGCTCTGATACCATGTTATAATTACAGAGAAACACAGCTGATAATACACAATAGAAAATATTGATAAAACAAAGTGTAACAATGGAGATCGGAGGAGGGGGCAGACCTCCAATGGAGGCCGCCCCCCCTCTTTCTCTCACTATCTTGATCACAACGACTTAAACCCTAATACAACTTATCAGCTCTTATATAGGGAGCTGTAAAATATAAAATGACTAAAATACCCCTAGTACAGAAAAATTACCAAAATACCCTTCCGACTTTGGACAATTACAATAATACCTAAAATATCAAATTTACTATCCTAAGATATCAAATGTACTAAAACTGACTCTAAACTCATATTCTTAATCCTCATGTTTTAAATCTTCAAGTACAAACTTATAGAAATTAACCCACTAATCCTCATGTTTTAAATCTTCAAGTACAAACTTGTATGCGTTCATGATACTAATTTCTTCATGATTATATGAAGGAACTATTTTGAGAGATAAGTTATGGAAAAATTAGAGAACTAACTGCTAAATCCAAGAGGCCTAGCTAGAAAAAATATTTCAAAGAAAACATTTACCATGTCGTTAGTAATTTCTTCCTATAATGATACCATGTATTAGATGAGCTTCATTTTCAACCTAATCTTTGAGACCATCTTTCGTGACACATAACATATGACGATGAGCATCTCTATGATACAGGGATACTTTATATGAGATGTGCTCTTCATTTTTTAGATCTGGGATGCCATCTAGGAAATGTAATGATGCTCTAAAATCTGCAAGTGCAATGGATATGCGGATATATAGGTGATCTGACATTGATTGTGGCATAGTCGTAGGAAGTGCCTGCTTCAGCTAGGAAGTGCATTTCTGAAGTATGAGGCCTTACACTTCCTGCAGATAGTGAAGCAAAACGTATTTCATTGTTTAGCAAAACTTGTTTCTCACCTATGCACGCATTTCTCTTGGAGGGAAGCTAGTCTTCGTATAAAAACAGCATTATGATGCAGAGAATCTGCCATTTATGTGGCATCATGAAAGGAAGGAGGTATATATATTTATATGTGAGGTATATATATTTATATGTATATATATATATATGTGTGTGTGTGTGTGTGTGTGCAGAGAGAGAGAGAGAGAGATTCCTCCTGCCATGAAGCAACATCACTCCTGGAGACCCCTATATTTTAGCATCGAAATTGATTTATTAAATGAAAATGTTTGACTGGAAGAAGAAACACAAACATAATGATAGAATTCATATTTCATACTTTTGCTACCTAGGATGTTTCTGGCTGATGGTTTCAGATACAAGTATTGCTACCAAAACCAGAGGATACCCAGATACATGTCATTCAACTACCCTGCAATCTTTGCTTTTAACCACCTCTCTTTCATCAGTGATGTGTTGTCAGATGCTGGTTTTGGAAACAATTACTTCTATGTGAAGGTTTTAATAGTGTTGGGATTCATTTTCGTTTCTGACACCAGTTCAGCGATCTGTCAATTTCCGTTCTTAAACTACAGGAGTTTCTCCTAAACAGAATAGTGTATGGCTGGAAATACCATTATCATGTTTCCGTGTTCCCTAAAGGAGTCCTGATTGCCTCACTTTGCTTATAGACAGTTCTCACCTATAGTTTCTTGAGGTTCCACTGTCATTTCATAAATATGGTAGCCACTTCTTTGTTAGCTTCTCATTCATTTTTTTCAAAAAGTCACTTGATCAATTATGCTTTATCATCTCCTCATCCATTTAAACGACAGGCTGTGTTGGTATGTAGATATGTACTATACATGGTTTCTGTATAAATTCATGATTGTGTGCAGCTTGTTCACCATTGCCTGTTGCTCTCTCGACGTCTACAGTTGCCTAGGCACGTAGTACTGTCCGTTGTTTGGGTGGAATTGTTTTTTCTAAGTAACACAATTTCCATGATCTAAAGCGATAGAATAAATAATTTGTGAAAGTTTTTAGCAAAGTTGGCTATTAACAATTAAAAGACAAATTCAAGCTCAAATTGAAATACAATGTCAAATTGTGCAAATTCTAAATGGAAAGCAAGCATAAAAAGTATTATAGATATGCAAATGTCATTTGATATAAGTTCACAATCCTTTTACAGGATAAGTTACTGAATGATTTTGATCCGGATGCACCTGAAATTGTTAATTAGCATGCCATCAGCAATTTCAGTACCACGTGGCATTTCCATTTCTTCTTTCATTTCTTCTATTTATTGGTTGCTGCAATTTCTTTTGCGTTCCTTTGCTTACTGTTCATAACTATTTGTTCCAGCACTTGCATGCGTCCTTCACTAACATGATCTCCCGTTTGCAGGCTATGGGTTCACTGTGTTGCACTTTACATCATAACTTTTTCAGCTTGCTTTCTTCTTTACTTTGTAAGCCCTTTTCTTCCGTTTCATTCATTTCAGCCTTTTTTTAGGCTCGTTATTTGTTCAAGTCAGCTGAAGCATAATAACTTTCTTGATGACCTAAACTTTTCCAGGAATACAAGAGCATTTCTAAGTTGAGGCTTGCGTACCTCATTGGGTCTCCTCCAAATCCAAGTCATTTTACTGTTCTTGTGCGTGCAATACCAAGATCTACCGAAGAATGTCCAAGTGATACAGTGAAGAATTTCTTCACAAATTACCATTCAGGTTACCTGACACATCAGATGATTTATCGAACAGGCAAGGTCCAGAAGCTGATGGTGGGTTTATATTTGTCCCTCATGTAGGTTAATAACAGTTTTACTTAATTTATTCCAGTCCATTGAACATGGAAAACTGCATATTCACTGGATATTCTGTGTTTGTCCACTAAGAATATTGTCTTATAATCAAAGTGTGGAACATCATACTCACATCCTTTTCACAGCTAAAAAAGAAAGCACTAGCCTGATCGCTCCTCCACATAAGCTTCTTTTAGTAGACTTGAATTTTGCCCAGGCACAAAGGCTTAATCTTGAGTTTTTGTTAAGTGAACTGCGAACAATATCATTAACGTATGAAGAAGATCTGATTTTAACATAATGAAATTTTGAAATTTGATGGCTTAATTGAAGCCTTTTATTCCAATTTTTTGGTCTATCATGATGACAGAAAACGGAGAGTTGAAATTTGACTTCTCTCTCTGTGTGTGTGTGCACATGCATGCATGTGTGTCTGTCCATCTCTATGCGTGTGTGACATTGGTAGTTAACTGAGTTGCTTGAATTTGCATTAAGATATGCTGCACTGTCTTAGTTGCTCCCTGCAGCATGATGCATGTGATATGCCTGTGTGTGTCTGGTCAATTGATCACAAGTTTGACTTTCATAATAAGAGGGCTGAACTGGATAGTTAGGATACCCTCAGAAAAGCCATTTTTTGGATGAAGCAGGTGATATGCCTGTAGCTTGGCCAAAAGTAATCTGTTTCAATCTGTCTTTCAGTGACTCAACTGTCTGCAGGTGCTTCTGTAGTATGCTTTTGCTGGTGAATGTAATTAGACCTTTCATCACCTGTTCTCAAAAAGTTTAACTGAGTTAAGTTTGGACTTTTCTTATTTACTAGATGATGTAATACTCTCAATCTAGTAATACAGGAGAAGACCTTTTGTTTGCATATCTCAACTTCTTTACTAAGGAAAGTGCTAAAAAAGGCAATTGGATATCTGTTTCAGTAACTTTCTGCTGTATCACAATGCATTCTTTGATATGCTTCTGGTTCCCGAATTCCTCCAGAAGTGTTGCTTGATTTTCTGTCTGTTTTTCTATCTTTTCCTTTTTGGTGTCCTTTTATTTTGCATAATGGTCTGTCCAGGCTTCGCATCCTGCATGGAACATGGTTTTCGTTAGGTGCTTGACTCTTGCCTGAATTATCATCACAGAATGATGCTGAGAAGATATATAAGAAGCTGGCATCCTTTAACCCAGCATGTTTCAACCAATCATGTGTTCCCGATCAAATAACATGTCAGCTATGCGGATGTGCTGCTCCTGGCAGAATTTTCACTAAGGAGCTTGAAGATGTTGACCAGAAGGTTGTTTATCAGAATGCGGAGCTATTTGAACAACCAAAGGTTTATTACATCTTCATTTATTGGATCTTTTGTTCTTCATTGGTCTAGACTTTAATTGTTTACATCATGGCTTCATTACCTGATGTTCTTTTCTGTTCACATCCCATCTTTTGTTAGCATAAGCTAGTTACTAGAGTTTCGGTTCTTTGGAAAGGTTTTTCTTTTTTATTTGATTGCAAGATCTGGCACAGAATACGCATTGCCCTGCCAAATCAACCAGCAGTCTTAACATAAATAAACTTCATACATCTGAAAATGTAGCAAGACGGATTTCTTTCATTAGTTATCCAGTACTTTCATGCACTATATGAAAGAAACATAAAAAAATCTGTTTTGTTAGAGAATGTTACTTGAATGTTACATCTGCTAACTAAAAGTAAGATTCTATGGCTTGATCTTTTTACACCTTAGATGTCTTCAGTTCCTTCTGGCAAATCTTGAGAAAATTTCAGTTTTCGTAGTTCCTTCACAATGTGATTATCTGTCTGAACACTTGGAAGTGAGTTGTCCAGTTTACATGCATCTAGAAAAACTGACATTGGCCATCCAAGTGTCTTATTGTTTGTCACCGTTTTTCTTTTTCACCTCTGCAGACTCATGGAACTTGGAAGATCTCTCTCTCTCTCTCTCTCTCTCTCTCTCTCTCTCTCTCTCTCTCTCTCTCTCTGTCTGTCTGTCTGTGTGTATAGACAGAGATGTGTGTATGTATATGCACATGCATGTGTATGTGTACATATACATATATTTGTATGCATTGTGTGTATAAATGATCGATGTGAGGAGTTACGATGCCCATGTATGAGAATTACTAAAATAATGAGTGCTGTAGAGGGATAAACATTGCCTGCTTTTCGGTGTGAAGCAGCGTAATAAGTTTCTTTATTTTTTCATAAGAATTTCCTCAACGAAGTGTTACTGCTATCTTGCAATTCTAGCATCTATTCAAAATATCGCAATGCAAGTACATTATTGCATGTTACTGTTTTCTGTAAGAGGCACAGACCCCCTGTGGATCCGTAAATTGAATAGCATGCTGAAAGGGATATTGCTTTGAGCAGACCATTTAAACATTGTGATGCAAAAGTGGTCTTTTAACTGTTATCTGCCTCTACTAGCTTGTATTCATGAAAGGGGTTTTGGTGGCTATGAATCAAAATTACTGGGATAATGAGACCTACTGAAAAGAAGTTTGATAACAACAGAAATATCTTAATTTCTTCACAAGAGTTTTCCTCCATCAACAACCAAGTTTTACAAAAGAAGTTTAGTCTCTTTGTAACTTAATACAATTTGGAGTTTATTTGTGAATATGCACTGATGGTTAAGTGCACATGAAGCTCATACTTTAGGATATAACAAGTAGACTTCCTGAATTTTGGCAAATGATGTTCATTAGAGGTGCATAATGGTCTTCATTCTTCATGCAGGAATGTGGTGCTGCTTTTGTTTTTTTCAGAAATCGTTATTCTGCCATTGTTGCTGCACGAATTATGCAGTCATCAAATCCCATGACATGGGTAACTAACTTGGCTCCAGAACCACATGATGTTTATTGGTCAAATATGTGGATTCCTTTTAGGCAGCTTTGGATTCGACGAATAGCAACTCTTGTGGCATCCATTATTTTTATGTTTGTGTTCCTTCTTCCGGTCACATTTGTCCAAGGATTGACACATCTGGAACAGTTGCAGCACACGTTTCCCTTTCTGAGAAACTTCCTGAATAAGTAAGCATGTAATTTTGTTTGTAGATAACACTTGTCACTGGCATTGTTATATCTTTCATGACTACTGGTGTTCCTATATTTGATTGGTGAAATTTTGGTCGTGAATATCTGCTAGACGTCTCACTCTGCCATTTATCATATGAAATTTTAATCATGCTACTCTATTAATATTCCTGTTGAAAACAAAGATGGCTTACATAGAGACATACCCTCGTTTTGAACATGTGAATTCATAATGCTATGAGCTATTAACTTCATGCTTTTATGCAGGAGATTTGTAATCCAATTGGTTTCAGGATATCTGCCGAGTGTTATCCTGCAGCTGTTTCTCTATACTGTTCCCCCTACAATGATGCTATTCTCAGCAATAGAAGGCTCAATTTCTCATAGTGGAAGGAAAAAAAGTGCATGCTATAAGGTGCTATATTTTACCATCTGGAACGTTTTCTTTGTCAATGTGCTCTCTGGTTCTATCATTAGTCAGCTTAACTATATTTGGAGCCCCAAAGGCATACCAACTCAGCTGGCCAAGGCTGTCCCAAGTCAGGTGACTTATGCTTTCATTACCACAAATATATCTTCATTTTATTTTTTCTAAATCTGTTTAGTTTCTATATTACAATTTACATGGCATTCTTGCATGAATCACATCACCCAAGGAACATATCGTCGCCCACAAAAATCAGTTCTGGAATAATTTTTATGAGGATCCTAGAGGATTATATCACACTTCTCCTAAGGGCAAATTCGGTCATTAATAAAAAAGAATAATGTTGAAGAGTGGTTATCATGAGGCTTGAAATTTTAATGAAATGAAAACGAAGATGTTCATCGATGAATGACGAACCATACGCAAATATTTGTTTGTATATACATGTATATGTGCATGTGCAATCTAACCTTGCGACCTTTACTGTTCCAAAATTTGAAATTGTCAGAGCATTAATATATTAATGAATGTAGTGTTTCATATGTGCATGTGTGGGTGGATGTACATCTCCCTTTTGGGTAACATAGATTTTCCTGGTAATACTTCTTGGCTCTGTCTCTTATTTTACAACGTGGTTCCTTGAATCTAACAACAAAGTAGTCAAAATATACAATGTGTGTTTGCACGGTTGTGTGTATTTATTGCCGTCCATACATGTTGGACATGGGATGATGATTCAATACATTTCTTTCTTTCTTGTCGCATGTAATCAATTGAAGAACCGTTTTGCTGAGTTTCTAAACTATGCAGGCAACTTTCTTTATCACGTATGTTCTGACATCAGGTTGGGCAAGTTTGTCATCCGAAGTTATGCAACTCTTTCCTTTACTTTGGAATTTAGTAAAGAAACTTCTCAGAATAAAGGACGATGGATTGTACGTGCCATCCTTTCCCTACCACACTGAAGTTCCTAAAGTGCTCCTTTTTGGACTTCTTGGGTTTACTTGCTCGATTCTGGCACCTCTGATATTACCTTTCTTGCTGGTGTACTTTTTTCTCGGTTATGTTGTCTATCGAAATCAGGTGTGCCCTATATCATCTTACTGTTCTTTCTGCATTCTCGTCTACTTCATCTTCCTTTTTTTGTGGGAGGAATTCCTATTACTTGTTGGAAGTAATTTGGAGCGAGTACTTGCTTCGTTTTGGATTTGTTTGCTGTTATTATTTTGTAACTTGATTCACCTCTTTACCTAGATGAACTTGATTTCCAACTATTTAATGGATAGCACAAACTACTCCCTGTTCTTTCCAAGTGCATCATCCATTCTTCAGCTTCTGTCTAGAGTTCAGGTGAAGGTGGTCATTTTTAGAAGTTTGTATTGGGCTATCCCGGTGGTGCTACTTTGCTATTTTGTTCTTGTAATAGCAAACTTTTCAGGATTCATTATAAAATTCTATGTCATGAGTAAAATTTGTCTTGAAGGCATCTTATTTTAGCTATCCAAGTAAATCAACAGTATGGTTTATTTAGGGTAAGCTGATAGTTTTGACACTTCGTTGTCTTTGTTACTTTATCATTTTAGCTACCCTAGGAATTAAACAGTGTGGTCCATGAAGAATTATGATCCCGGTATGAACAAAAGGGTGTAAAAGGAACAGACTATACAAAATCATAATCATGGTGTCACTTTATTATTTTAGCATTTATCTTGGCGCAATTGTCAATTTTTTTAGCTAGAGCTGTATGCAATAAAACAAACAAACCAGCAAAAAAAGCAACAAGCACAATTGTACTTTGATGGTTGTGGATAAGTTAGCATGTAATGTTACTAGTTCATACCATGCTCTCCTTTCTCTCTCTCTCTCTATATATATAGAGGTGTCAACTAAGATGGTGAAAAGTGTATTATGTTCTTCACTTGGTAGAAAAGGTTTGAGACTTAAATAGAAACTCCTAGATGCTGCCTCCTCCGGAGCTATCCCTACTTGTGTATGCTGACCAAATGGATGTTTGTTTTGATAGTGGGAACTAGTCAGAGTTCTCCTTCTCAGGGGCCTTAGCCCACATTTCTATGAAGGGAAAAAAAGAGATGCTGCTAATATTTCACCATATAAACTCAATAACAGCATCTAAGCCTTTGGCCATACTAGGTGACGTTGGCCATATGATTTTTTGTTTTCAAGAGTTTGGATCTTGTGCAATGCTAATAGTTAACTTAACATAAGGTAGATCATTCTCAATTGTTTTCTTTGCAAAATTTTTGTGGCCTTTTTTTTCTTCTTTAAACATTTACTATTTAGTTTCTCTTACCTTTTTACTTGAGCTTCTTTTGGTTGTTTTTTTCACACATTCAAACCATCTTAAATAATTTTTCCTTATTTTATCATCTATCGGTGCCATATCTGTCGTAACATCTTCATTCTTGTCATAGATATCTTTTGCACATTTATGTTGATAATAACTGATCAATCTTTTTGTATCAATTTCATGATGGAGTTCCTAAAGTTAGTTACTTTTTATGAACTACATGATACTACATTATGAAATTGTCAGCAATATCTTCTACTGATGGATGATTTTTCGCATAATTGTGTGCATCCTGCTAAATTTTCTGAAAAAACTTCCTTCTTTATGGAAAACCATTGATATTATGAACAACGAAAATATTGTTTCACCTGTGAGTGTTCCCGTATCGTGCAGATCCTTAATGTGTATTGTTCAAAATACGAAAGTGGAGGACAGATATGGCCCGTTGTGCACAACACTACTGTCTTCTCGTTGGTACTTATGCAAATAATAGCTCTTGGTGTTTTTGGTTTAAAAGATTCACCAATTGCATCCGGGTTTACCATTCCATTGCTTGTATGCACTCTCCTCTTTAATGAGTACTGTCGGCAGCGTTTCCATCCGATATTTGAGAGTTATTCAGCACAGGTATCGTTGGTTTGTCGTTTTACTGCTCTTCAGATAAAAAAAGTGAACGTTTTAAGACCGCCAACATATTGTATTGTTAGGATATTATTGAGATGGACAGAGAAGACGAGAGAAAGGGACAATTGGATGATATTGTGCAAAGTCTACGTTCAGCATATTGTCAGCATATAATGAAAACAGTTGAAGAATCGAGCAGTCGGGGTGATGCAAAGTCACCCAGCTGCCACTGTATGAATGAGATTCGTGGGTCTCTTGCCCACCCAACTGTTGGCAGGGTACCTTTTGCTAGATTGCAGCAGGTAACTACTTGGCTATCCGTGCCTATTGCAATGCAAAGTAGTACTGCAACTTGAGCCGTAGTGAAAACACTTCATTCTCTCTACAGGGAACATTCAAGCGTGTATTTTCATATAGAGAAAATTTTGTTTTCTACTTGTATAGGGCTTTTCTGATACTTTACAATTTGTCTTTTTGGGTGGTAACGGTTGTGGAAACCGGATAGGGAGAGAAACGATGTAAATGGGATCAAGGGGCATGTTTGTTGAAATACTTTGTACAGAGACGCATTTTCTTTTGAAATCTTCGAAGAATTGATTGAACTGTAAGAAGTACTTTTCTCAGAACTGCTGGCATAGACCTGAATATATGCTCCTCACAAGCAGCAAGTCATGTGTGACGTATATACAAGTCAATTATCTCACTGTGTCGAATTTGGTTATACTGGGGTCTATATTCAACTTAGATGTGTGTGTGTGTTTGAGACACACACACACACACACACACACACAGAGAGAGAGAGAGAGAGAGAGAGAGAGAGAGAGAGAGAGAGAGAGAGAGAGAGACTCGGGTTATGTTTTATCACAGGCTCGTGCAAATTGGTAATCTGCATGCCTTACATGGCTAAGTTTGATATTGGATGGAAGGTTACAATTTGAAAAGCCAGGCAATGGTGCCCATTTGGAAAAAGAAAAGTCCCCTAATTGAGCTAGGGATAGCTTCAACTTTTCCTAGATAGCCAGCCATCTATGGCAAATGATCTGGAAAGTCTTTCTATTAGCGAGCTGTACAAGGCGAATGAATATCTTCGGAAGTGCGGGGCACTTCGACGAATTTTAAGATGTAGCAAAAGCAATAGCGATGCCAATCGAACGTCATATGATATGGATGGTCAGGATTCTAAAAGCAAGCAAGTCGGTGGGGTCAATTAAAGTTGACAAGAAGTCAAAAGAGTGGCTCCGGGCCGGCGAGACCTAGGAGCAGCTGAACTCTCTTTTTACAGTTGTCAATATTTGAATTGGAGATTTTTGTTTTTTGAATGGGAGAATTTAATAAGCAAGAAGTTTTCCTTTTTTTCTTTCTTTGAAGCACAAGGAACTTCGTGATGATGAAGACATGCTACAAGGAAGCTATGCCAGCTTCTGACAGTTAAAGTGAACAAGAAAGGAAGTGGCTATGCATTCATTTCAATCGGTATGGTTGTGGTCCGCCAGCAAACCTCGAAGTTGATTGTCCATCACTACTTACAGGTTGGTCTGTGTTAGGGTTCGATGGTCAATGTGTCAAAGACGGCCGGTTTGTAGAACGTTTAATTGTGACCATCTTTGCCCCTAAATCAAATGACTGCTGATAATGATAATTGAAAGAAAGACGGAGAGGCGTTGTTGGACTAGGAATCGTCAAGCCAGTTTACATCAAGAAGGTTTCCTTTTTTCTTTTGGAAGAGAATACACAATGCTCGGAAACTAGTAATACGTATATTTTCTTTTCTTTTTCTGTATAAACTTCACTTTCCTTGGTTTATCCTTTTAGGTTTAGGATGATTCTCCTCCCTAAATTTCTTCTTATGATCCTCCAACATTGAAAAGAGAAGACAATTTCTAAAACAATTTTATTATTTGAAAAAAGGTAATTCGTGAAATTAAGGAAGAAGGCCCGCCCACCTTCCTCTAATTACCCGACTTGGTCACTATAGTCTTATACGTGCACCCAAAGGGCTAGCAACGGGATCAGAGTACACTGCCAGTTGAGTCAAGGCTCTAGGTGAGATGTATAAAAATGTGCAAACATAAAGATAAACATGAATACAAAGCATACATATATTAATTGTTGAACTAATCGCACCATTGCTCCATTCTTAAGTGAATCCAAACATGAGAACTTTTTTTTTGAATTTTTCTGAAGTAATAAAAAACGAGAACTTCCTTCAAGACTGAAATTCTCATCACCGAGAGAGGACAACACCATCACTCACGCATCACGTTTAACGTGTGTTTTAAAGAGTCTGGTGCAGATGGGTGCAACAGCTGTATATGTTTGTATTTGCTGAGAACTACTACAGCAAAGACGCCATAAACCAATATAAAAATTGCCAGAACCGAAAACGCGTCTAAGCTGGATTCTTCCACTGAGATGTGAGGGAATGGTTAAACTTTTGTGCCTTGAAATCTGGTCCATGCATTTTGGTGATGGACGGCTCCTGATTTTTGGATTTATAATTGTTCCGCAAAGAGAGAATTATCAGGTTTGACAGATGAAAGGCTACAGCTCTCCGTCATCAACTGGACGATTGAGATTTCAAAATACAAAGAATGTGTGAGTTGTTGTATCATCTGAACAGCCCTCGTGATGTAAAACGTTCAAAAAAATAATCATAAAAAATGAAGAAGTGGCATCGTAAAGACAAGCAGCGGCTTCACTGTTTCCAGGTGTGAGCCAACTCATACAGAACCACCATCATTAACCACGTTCCTTCCTCTCTCCTTTCTTCCACTACCCATTACCGACTCCCAGTCTTTGAGAGGTATAAATATGCGAGCTCCCCTTCAGTCCTCCACATCACAGCCACTCAGTAACTCACTATCTCTCCCCTTTCAGCTTTTTAAAGGATTTTCGGTTTGTTTCTTCTTCTTTAGATCATTGTATTTAGCCAATTTAATGGCATCTTCACGGCACTGCCCGATCTTAATGTTGGCTTTGGTAGCATTGACCACTCTGTCTTCCACTGCCGCAACTTTCATACAGAATATTGACATCACGGGCGGAAATCCTACCATTCGCAATGGAGGTGAAGTGGTTGACCTTAGATTGCTTCAGTCCTCAGCGTCTGGCTTCCAATCAAAGCAGCAGTTCTTGTTCTCTCGCATAGACATGCACATCAAGTTGCCGGCCGGTGACTCCGCAGGAACAGTCACTACTTTCTATGTGAGTTTCTCACAAGCTCACTTCCCATCAGCACAAAACCATACTATTCTTCTCTTGTTGATATAAGAAATGTGCCGATCAATCGAGTCTAATTTGCTGATTTCTTTGTCAAAATGGGCAGATGTCATCACAAGGTGCAGCACACGATGAGATAGACATGGAGTTCCTTGGAAATGAGACTGGAAAGCCATACGTTTTGCACACTAATGTCTATGCTCAAGGCAAAGGAAACAGAGAGATGCAGTTCTACCTCTGGTTCGACCCTACTGCTGCATATCACACCTACTCCATCCTGTGGAACCCTGAACACATCATGTAAGCGTTCGTGCCATCCTCTTCATGCTTCTTTTTTCTCGAGTTGGTAACTTTCTTTTTTAATCTAAATCTTCCTCCTACTTTTGTTTTTTTCCCAGATTTTACGTAGACAGGAGGCCTATAAGAGTCTTCACCAATCAGCAAGGGGTCGGCGTTCCTTTCCCCACAAACCAGCCAATGAGGGTCTATGCAAGCATTTGGAACGCAGATGATTGGGCAACACAGGGCGGTCGTGTAAAGACCGACTGGAAAAATGCACCCTTCATCGCTTCTTACACCAACTTCAGAGCCACTTCCTGCCCTTCATCTTCTAAGTCGCCTCTCTGCGTGCCACAGTCTGCACCAGTCTCAACTTCCTCTTCAAATGGCAACCAAAGGCAAGTGCCCCAGGTGGACGGGTGGACCAGGAGGATGACGCAGTTGTTGCAGAGGAGGTACATGATTTACAACTACTGCAACGATGCAAAGCGCTTCCCGCAGGGTCTTCCTGCTGAGTGCTCCCACAGGAACTAAAACCAGCCGTTGGAGGATGCTCGTCTCCTCTTATTCATTGATTGTCCACCTTATCTCTTTTGATTCATTCTTTCGATTTAGTCCGTTCGTACAGATACTGAGGGGCACTTAGTTATCTGTACCAATTGTGTATTTGATTCATTTATTTGTCAGAAATAATAAAGTTAGGGAAGATCATTTCTTTGTTATATCTCCTCCTTCTGTGGGCTCGGACTAACCAATTTCGTCACCCATCACCCTTTCCCTCGGGCAAAGAAGTATTCTAGTTCGCATCTTAGAAATTCCAACGTAATGTCTGCTGACAGCAAATCTCAAAATGGGTTCTAAGCTTCCTGTTTGAGATTGATTCATGATGACTTCATATTTTGGTAGTCCAAATGGCATTTTTCTCGAGTACCTGTAACTAGGGAGCTGAATGTGAATGGTTGAGGTTGTGAAAGCTCGTTACATGGAATTCGTATAATTTTTTAGCCGAACAATGCACGCGGTGTAATTGTTCAGGGGAGTTAAACCCTATTAAATGGTCATTTTTCTTCAAAAAAGAGAGACTTGGTAAATGAAGGATCGTTTTATTTTGGCTTTCTTTTTTTGCCTAAACTACGGGTATCCGGAAGCCCACAAGGACCCCAACTAGTCTGGTTCAAGGTAGGTCAGCCAGCTACCGGGTTAAAGCTCTGCCGCTACTGGCCGCCTTCTTCATTTACAAGAATTCAATTTGACATTTTGTTTAGATATTTAAGGTTATGTACCTCAACTCGCTCCAGTTTGGCTCACGAGGAGAAGAAGACATTCAAAAACATGTTCAAACGGAGGCTATTCGTGTTGCAGTTAGCTCAAAACAAGGACCGTAGGGTGCATTCAGCTGCTTTCCCAGCGCTACTTTGAAGACTGGGTGGGATCGGATTCCAAGGTCCCGCATGAGAACTCAGAAGGGGGGGGGGGGGGGGGGGGCGGAGGATGAAGTTACGGGAGAGAGAGCGAGGGGAGGAAGTTGCCGTGAAGAAGGGAGGTCAATAGAGCTAGAATCCGTGCTGGAAAATGAAGAGATGCCGAGATTTGTGGGTAACACAATTTTTTTCCGGTTGACATTTTCCTGCTATAAGAAACCGTCAACCGTCGGTGCACGACAAACGAAAGAGAGAAGAAGGGGAGAGATGGGTCACCCTTAGGGTTCATCAGCCTTGAAAACCACTGCAAGTCGCGAGATTTCTGGTGGATTTCTTGAGAGCACAGTGTTTCCGCCCTTCCCATTCCAAATCCAGCGAAACGGTTGACAAGGGAGAATGGTATGCCTGGCAATGGCGGATAATTTCGTGGTGATCGTTAGGATCGAGGATGCCAGAAAATGTCGGTTTTGTTTTTTTAAGCAGCGGCCGGTAGGATCACAACTTGTGTGGGCGGAAGTGACATGGAGACGACACAGAATTGATGTTCAGAGACGGTTTCGGTTCCAAATCGAGTCTAAACACTAAGAGTCAAAATCCACTCAACATAACGGTATATTATGGATATGAATCTCTTAGTTGGATCTTGATAGACCCAAATAGATCTAGAATGAGTTTTTTTGGCCATTTAGGTACCGTTTGAAGTCTTATTTTGATACAATATAAACAACAAAATCCATAATTAAATATAGAATATTAATATTATGACTTATCATGATTTAGAACGTAATTTGAGGAGATAATCACTCTGGAATTTAGAACCATAGATAAGCAACATGTAGGTTGGTGTGTTTTGTAGAAATAGTTTTAGTTGCTCTTAAATGACAATGTGATTATAAAATATTTTTAAATGCTTTATAATGATTATATTTGTGGTTGCTTATTGAATATGATTTGTTATTTTATGGATGTATAGATCTACCATTTATGGCAGTATGGGACATCATCAGTTGGTGAATGATTGCAATTAGTGGTGCTAGCTTGTAAGTTGCTACATATAACTATAGGTTGCGTTGATTATTTCGTTGGTCATGCTAGTCCTATTTATAGTTTATATTGAGCAGTTTATATGGCATGTTTGGGTTGGAGGACATACAAGATTAGTAGGATAAATCAGCCAGAGAATTGATAAGAAGCCTATGAAGTGGCCGGAAGTGGATCTCTTGAACCGCCGGGGAGGGGGGGGGTGCGGTAAGTCGAGGTATATTTAGATTTTCTAAATTTAATTGGTGAATGCACGGTCTTATTCGTAGAGTATCCGGATACCATATACTATTGTCTTGAGTTTTCACTGGTGAAGTATCCATATACCATTGTCTTATAAACTCAATGGATTGGACTGGACAAACCGGTGTGATAGTCATTAAGATCCTTGATTGAACATGCTGAGAGTGAGATCACGGAAAAGAATAGGGCGACTGGAAGTTAGATACAATAGAAGTGTTGATAGCTAGATCAATATTATTATTGAGTGCCTGATTATTCATTCATGCTTGCGATGATGATATTGATTTAAAATGGGATATATATTTTATAATTATATTATTTATAATTTAAAATATGTATGTTTTTAATGTGTCGTGATGGTGAAGAGATCATGTCTAGTTACGAAAATATTTGTTGGTACTCATATTTTATTTAGTATTATAAAATCTAGTTAGTAAAGGTATTTAGAAGATGAGAGCACTTGAAGAATAAAGACTTTGACTTTTTTATAAGATACGGGTTTTTGATAAGCTATAAATAGCTTGACATTTTTAATTATTCTCTTTTACTCGTATTATGGAGAGTTTGAATTTTGATTTGTATATAAATAAATGAATATCATTAAATTGTGGCGGTCCATAAAATTCGGAAACTCTATTTTCATATTGAATGAGTTGAATGAGTCGTTTACGTTTGCCCAGATGACCAAAACAGTCTGCCTTTCACGATAACTCCTTGTTCGAAATTCTAGAGAAAATGGTTAGAAAAGACTAATGTTTAAATGAATCACTACTCGATGTTCATTATCTGACTTTATTATAGGAAATTCAGGAACTTAAATATGGTAAAATTCACATGGTGGCGCGTAATGCACTGGCTAGGCCCTAGGGTCAGCCTAAACGGAAAAAGGTTCTTAAAAAGAAAACTCCAAATAGATCTTTTGGATCCGAGTCATGTAATGCGGCCGTCACGTTTCTTAGCTTTGAGCAAAAGCACGAACGGTTTCTGAAAAGAAAACGAAAATGTGGTTTCAGGAGCATCAGCTACAATTGACACTGCGTGACAGGAATAAGTATCACCCCAAAACAAAAACTCATGTCCTTCAAAAGCAAAAGCAAAGGAAGAGAACTGAATAAAAGTAGTATCACCAAATAACCAACCCCCTTCATTGTTTCCCTTCAAAAGTTCAGACTTCAGCTCATTCCTGTAAAAGATTTTCACTTAATTGGGTTCAACCAAGTGGAACATCATGGTTGCAAGGGATTCTTTCGAATAGACCTAAACAAGCCAGTTTGTGAGTGCTATTGCAGGCAAAAGTGGAGAGATCCCAATTAACTAATCTCAAATGGGTACTTAACTGGCTTATAAGAGAATCCAAACCCATTTAAACTCATTGCAACTATGATATGAACGTATTTGGGACACTGATCGAGGCACAGGCCCTCTGACCAGGGGTTGTTCGCATTATAAATCCGGTTTGTTGCCGCTCCCTACCAAAACCAAAACAAACCCTTCTCCAACAGTAAGCCGGCCATCCTACATAGATTCTTGGTCTTATTGTACTCGATCTTCTGTCATTTCAGCAGTTCAGAGCATTGTTTATATATTATATGAATCTGCTTTCTACTAAATACCGAAGAATTGATTTCTCCAATCTAAGTGACAACTATACATAAAGCAGTTGAAATCACCACGCATATAAACCGAAGTTGTATCCATCCTATTCCGTTGATTTACAAATTACAGATCTGTTTCATTGTTGAGGTTGTGAAGAGGATGTGGCCCATGCATCGCTCCATTCAATCTAAAATCACTAGTAAACTCCCACCCAAAAGAAAAAAGCACATGTAGACCATGGTGTTTTTCTATTTCATTGAATATCCAGATCTCGGACTTTAGTCCAGGATGTCATTGGCAAGGACACGCATATGGTCTTCTTCCCTTGTGGAGAGGCATTTCAAATCTCTTCTTAAAAGGACATTTCTAAACCTATTCCCTTTTGGCAAGGGCATGATATTAAGAAATAAACGAGAGAGAGAGAGAGAGGGATTTCCAAACGTGAAAACTTAAAAAATATGATTTTCGCAAGCAAAAAGTTCAGGAAAAGAATATGCTCAAGTTGGTAAATGCTCGTGACACTTTGGTGCCGCAGCTTACTGCTTAATTAGTAGCCGAGTTTAACGAGCCCATATCGCCATTATTAGCAAAACGTAAGAAAGAGAACGCAGAATCTCGGAGTCCCGGGATAAGATGACGGTAACATATACAACGACTGATTGGAACATGGGAGCGAGCAAAAAGATGACAAATAGAGCAACTCTCTTCCACTAATTCACATTTACTTATTACTGAAACGAGAGACAGACCACATTTGTTACAGCTCGTACATGGAGAAACTTTGTATCTAGTATATATATATATATATATATATATATATATATATATATATATATATATATATATATATATATATATATATATATATATATACGCGAAATTTTCACTCCAAGCCTACGTAGAGACTTGAAATAAAACTTTAACTCTACTTAGTGTGTGAGCGTGGCAGCTATTTTTTTAAAAACTAGCAAAAGTTAAATCTGACGGAGGATTGTAGCTAAGTGGGCTCTTTTTGCTTTAGACCTTCTTGAACCGATGCTCAAGTGTCGGAAATTAAAAATCAAACAATCAACGTATGCAGAGATGCTCAAAACTAGATTTTAGGTTTTTAGAACATACGTAATGCAAAACTCATACGAATTAAAACGCGACAACACAACATCAAGAATTAAATTACTGAAGGGAAATGAATTAAAATATATGTAATAACTTAAGCATAGAGGAGATTAGAAGATATAAAGTATTTATAGAATATAGAGAGGTAGAATCAAGAACTCAAACACATAGAGTGCGTAATCAAAAGAAGAAAAAATATTCAGCGACATCTATTTCTATTATATCATGGGAGAGACAAAGCTCCATTAATACAACCCCTTTTGAATTGAATATAAAGAAGAGATGTGAATGAATGAAATTAGAGCAGCACTTACCCGAACTTACACCCCAATCGGCCTCCAATGTAGTAGCCGACCCTCACTTGGTCTCTTTCCCCATTTGATTGATCACTCAACTCTTACAAAAGCTCTTGGCCTAGATCTTACACTCTCTTCCCTCTCTAAGCTCTTCCCTCATAGCTCTCAAACTCTCACAAGAACCCCAAAGTTGGGGCACTTTGCTTGTCTCTCCAAGAATACTCCTAAGATGGGATTCACGTCCCACCCTTGGCCTCTATTTATAGGCCAAGGGTGGGTCTTCTAGGCCTTTCCTTGGGGCGGGTGATCCAAGATCCAACCCAACCCCAAGGGCTCCATTCTCCACGTGGTCTAGTGGTCCCTCATGGTCAAAGATGAACCAGTCCCATGTGAGCTGGTTCTAAGTCCAAATCGAGTGTCTTTGTCCTAGTCGATTGGACCTAGATGCAACCGGCTAGGCCTTGATCAACCTTCTTTGTGGCTCGTCTTCTAGCTCCTTACTTCACTTGATAACACTTAATTTATTTCATAAGTTGAACATGGCTTGGTAAGACCTTGGAATTCTCAAAAGACTATTGAAAGGTTCGCATCTTGTTTCTAAATTGGAGATAAATCTCCTAATTGCTTACAGTCAACCTTGGAGGCTTCAAATTTTGGTAAAGTTGGAGGGTGGAGGCATATCTATGATGGCTCAACACTTAGAAGGGTCGACTTCAATACCCCTTTGGCTTACCATAAACCCTATGAGTTAGACCGATTCTACTCCAAAAACACATTTTTGAGGGTTTAGCTTCACTTTATAAAGCCTAAGTCTTTCGAAAACTTTTTGCAAAGATTCTATGTGTGTGCATCAGATTTTTTATTTTACCAAAAGATCATCCACATATACTTCCAAGAGCTCATTGATTTGATCATAGAAAATAGTAGTCATGGCTCTTTGGTATGTGGCACCGACATTTTTCAAACCAAATGGCATAATCGTATAATAGTATGTGCCCCAAGGTGTAGTAAAAGAAATTTTTGCCTGATCTTTGGTACTAACTTAATTTGATTATAACCCGAATAATCATCCATAAAAGAAAATATTTCATGATTTGCAGTGGTATCCAATATCAAATCAATGTTCGAAAGAGGAAAATTAGCTTTTGGAGTGGCTTTATTCAAATTTCTAAAATCAATGCAAATTCGAATTTTCCCATTGAATTTTCAAACCACAACAATATTTGAAAGTCATTCGGAATAAGCAATGAGTTTTATAAATCCAGTTTTTAAAAGATCTTCTAAACCCTCTTTTACTTGGGAGTGAATATCGGGATGGATTTTTTTAAGCTTCTGTTTCACGGGTTTTGTATTGGGTTCTAAGGGTAGATGATGTTCTACGATCTTAGGGTCTAAACCCGGCATGTTTTCATAGGTCCATGCAAATACATCTACATATGAATTCAAAAATGCAATAAATGATGCTTTTTTATGCTCATATAAACATGTACCTATTTTGACACACTTTGGGTTAGACTCACTCCCTAGATTGATTTTTACAAAATCCCCTCCTATGGAATTTGAAGGTTTTTTCAAGTCAAGGATTCTATGAAATTCGGGAAACTCGGAGGCTTGATCTTCCTCATAAATGGGAGATCTTCCTCCTTGCTTTGATCATTCTCAAGTACTTTAATTTCTAAGGAAGTGCAAGGCAAGAAAGTGGAGTTGTGAATGACAAGCTTAGACGATTTTGGTTTGGGGATATGTACAAGTTTTGAAGAACTTAAAAATGGGGCTTGTACATGGCTAATATTTTTGAAATTTTGAAATTTTTAAAATTTTTTGTCTTTTTCAAAGCAAATGCTAGGAGGACAAATATATAAGACTTTATTTTTGAAATTTTCATATTTTTCCATCTTTTTGGCTTTTTCCAAACAAAAGCTAGGAGAATGAACACAAATAACTTTTTTTTTGGAATTTTCAGGTTTTTCAAATATTTTTGGGTTTTGAAAGTTTTCCAATTTTTTCTGGTTTTTCAAAATATATTTTTTTTTTGGATTTTTGTCTAAGGAGGGATCTTCCATCAAACCTATAAAGAAAACACTATGAATTAGACTCTAAACAAGAGGTCTAAGTCATAGGTTTCAGTATTAGTGGGTTCTAGGGCACCCTTGACCTAAGTGGTCTTAGGTGGTGGTTCAGGGGGTATGGATGAGATGTATCCCAATCCATGTCGATTTGGGTTTGGTGTAGATAGGATGTGCTCTAACCTTCCTTGGTTATGGGCTTCTAGACCTTGGTACGGTGTATATCCCATGTTCAACATCATATTCTAAGACTTTTTGAGTTTTAAAAAGTTTTTATAAAGTGGATGGCCTTGGAATATGGTATCATCCATGTCATAGATGTACACACGACTTGGCTTGGATGGGGTCTTGGAGGCATGGGTTAAGGAGGACTTAAGCTTCCACATGACCCTAGGAGTGAGTGGCTTGGGTGCCTCTAGGAGATGGACGACCTTGGCCAAGTGTGGCTCGGTTTCTTCTAGTAGGTGGATGATAAGGGGATGAACCCTAGATGCAACCCAATGTGTCCCTAGGGGCAGAAGATTTGAGTTTATTTGGATGCAAAGAGAGAGCATGTTTGATCCCTTGCAAAGTTGAAAGGTATGAGTTCCAAGAGAAACCATGATCGGTCCCTTGGTACGTTTAGGGATGTTGAGAAAAATCATGGCCATAGGTTCGGTTTCATGATACAAACCTAGGCTCAAAGAAACTTTTTTGTTTATGATAGGGTTAGGTATACCTATGATGTCGATGCATGCCTTAGGAATAACCATGTCTACCATATTTTAAACTTTATTTTGATCATGTTTTTTTTTTGAAATTCTTTTTCTGTGTGGGACATTCGGCGCACCTTGAAAATCCATATTCTTAACATCATTGAGTGGGTATGTGGGTGCATGAGTGTGATTTGATGCATCCAATGTATATGAATGATCTACCAATCCTACACTAAAAAGGAGAGGATCGAGTAGGGAGTTTGTGGGGGAATGAGTTTCAAACATACCTTTTTTAAGCTTGTCTACCTTTTCATGATGAGAGTAAGCATCCTTGCAGGCGTCCTAAGGTTGCTCTAGCTCATGCATGGCTTCGAGCTGTCATTGCTTTGCGAGGTCTTCAATTTCATCCTCTAAGACTACGTGTGTGCAACACTCATTCTCTTGTAAAGTGGTGCTCATGAGATTGGGACCCATCGGAGCGAATATTTGTGGAACATGTGGAGTGATGTGGGGAAGGTGATCCTCATGCCCCCCTTCGCTTATATGCCTAGAAACGTAGACTTCATTTTCAATTTTCGAAATTTCAAATTTTTTATTTTAGAAGATTTTTCATTTTTTTTTATCTTTCCAAACGTAAAAACTTTTTTGGTTTTTCACTGGAAAATGGGGTGCTTGGAGGATGAGCAAGGTTAGATGATTCAATCTCAACACTTGCTGCATTTGTAGCCTCATTTCCTTAATTGGATTCTGAGCTCAATTTGGTTTTTCGGGTATGCTTTTTCTCTCTATATAACCGAGATGATTTTTCATGAGAACAATGTGCCTTTGCCTTTTGGTATAGGGCCTCGAGTTCCCTTTCAAGTTACCTTGCTCTTTCTCTCAAAGAGGCAATTTTTTCATCTCGAGTTTTAGAGGATTTCTTTGAGCTTTTTGGAAAACTAATTTGATAAATACGATGAGGATTTGCTTGGCTTATTTTCAAATGAATTATCTGAACTTGACATTGTTTTTGAAAAAAATTAACCAGTGCACAAAAAATGAATTAATACCGAAGTTTTGAAGAATCGGAGTTTGAAAAATTACCTAGACTTAAATCCAAAAGACTCAAGTCCCACCGGGCGTGCCAATTCTGTAGACGTGAAATTTTCACTCCAAGCCTATGTAGAGACTTGAAATAAAACTTTTAACTCTACTTAGTGCACGAATGTTCCAACTAGTTTTCTAAAAACTAGCAAAAATTAAATATGACGGGCGATTGTTGTTAAGCGGGCTCTTTTCGCTTTAGACCTTCTTGAACCGATGATCAAGGGTCGGTCTAAGTACTTAGGGATTCCAACTAGATAGGTGATATTTCCAAATTCACGTGAAAGCAAAGGTGTTTGAGAATGAAAAACAAGTGCACTTGATTTCAAGTTAAGATTTATAAGTTTTGAAAAACAGAAAACTTTGTTTTTAGGATTTGTTTCCCGAATCTTTTTAAATACCTTACAGACCTCCAAAAATTATCAAAATTTTAAAATACTAAGCATGAGATGTAGAGAGTGTGGGACATCTTTCAGATTTTGATTCAGAGTTGTGATATTGCAGAAATAATTCTAAGAAGTACATCTACTCAGGTACTCAGAATTGTTCTATTATAGAAATACAAAGACTCAAAGATGAGTCTGTATATAGATGCTCAGAGTTCCAAATTTAATGAATTTGGTCTTATTGGAAGCTATGGATGTCAGCTTTTCAATGAATAAAAAATTATTGATTTTGGACACATACAGACAAAGTTATGGGATGAATACCCAAGCTCTGTTATAGAAAAACTGAATGGACAGATAATTTACAAAATTTTTTCTGATTTTGCACAGTTTTAATTACGAGATTGCACGACCCTAAAATTCTCGCAAATTTTATTAAGAGTGAGCCCATGTGTGTAGACGTAGTGTGCACAATTTCGAAATGATTAGAGTAGAGATGTGTAAATTAAAAATCAAACAATCACGTATGCAAAGATGCTGAAAACCAGATTTCAGGTTTTTAGAACATACGTGATGCAAAACTCACACGAATTAAAATGCGACAACACAACATCACGAATTAAATTACTGAAGGGAAATGAATTAAAATATATGTAATAACTTAAGCATAGAGGAGATTAGAAGATATAAAGTGTTTATAGAATATAGAGAGGTAGAATCAAGAATTCAAACACATAGAGTGTGTAATCAAAAGAAAATAAAATTTCAGCAACATCTACTTCTATTATATCATGGGGGGAGATAAAGCTCCATTAATACAACCCCTTTTGAATTGAATATAAAGAAGAGATGTGAATGAATGAAATTAGAGCAGCATTTACTCAGACTTACACCCCAATCGACCTCCAATGTAGTAGTCGACCCTCACTTGGTCCCTTTCCCCATTTGATTGATCACTCAACTCTCACAAAAGCTCTTGGCCTAGATCCTACACTCTCTTCCCTATCTAAGCTCTTCCCTCATAGCTCTCAAACTCTCACAAGAACCCCAAAGTTGAGGCACTTTGCTTGTCTCTCCAAGAATACTCCTAAGATGGGATTCACGTCTCACCCTTGACCTCTATTTATAGGCCAAGGGTGGGTCTTCTAGGCCTTTCCTTGGGGTGGGTGATCCAAGATCCAACCCAACCCCAAGGGCTCCATTCTCCACGTGGTCTAGTGGTCCCTCATGGTCAAAGATGAACCAGTCCCATGTGAGCTGGTTCTAAGTCCAAATTGAGTGTCTTTGTCCTAGTCGATTGGACCTAGATGCAACCGGCTAGGCCTTGATCAACCTTCTTTGTGGCTCGTCTTCTAGCTCCTTACTTCACTTGATAACACTTAATTTATTTCATAAGTTGGACATGGCTTGGTAAGGCCTTGGAATTGGCCCAAGGTGTAGTTAACTTCGCTTCCTAGACTCGGCCAAAATGTTGCCCTTGGTTCAAACAAACTGCTGACTGATGATGAGTAACTCGAGCTTCCTTGTGATGATGCTAGCCTATTTGATTTGGATTTTGATGAAGATATACCTAGACGTGGTCCACTTCCTTGCTTCCCGACTTTTTCCTCATGAACTCGATCCTGACTTGAAGTAGGCCATTGTTCGCCTGATTTGCTCAAATCTTCTAGGCTTTATCTTTTTTTATTTGAAAACTTTGAAAATCTTTATTTTAAAGCACAAGGGTTTTAAAACAAGTGAGCTTTTGAATTTGAGAGTGTTTTATAAAAATTTTGTTTAGGGGTGTTTACTGTATATATATGACATCCAAGTGGACAAAACCATATAAGAAGAAATCAAAACAAAACTCAAGCAAAAAGAATTAATGAATAAGCATACAATATGGACAGTGAAGATTACAGACAGTAATTCATAAAAGAAAGGCCAAGAGTTCAGATAGAGGTGAAGCACTCCAGTGGAAGGCCCTGAGGGAAACGTTTGGCATCGGCACAGTAGTTGTAAATCATATAGTTCTTTTGCAGCAACCGAGTCATCTTCCTGGTCTAGTCATCCACTCTGGGAACTGGTTGGCCTCCGCTCTCAGGAGTTAAGACAGGGGGTTGGGGTCCACAGAGGGGTGATTTAGAAGATGAAGGGCAAGGAATAACTCCGAAGTTGGTGTAAGAGGCGATGAACGGTGCATTTGTCCAGTTAGTCTTCACTCGACCCCCTTGCGTTGCCCAATCATCTGCGTTCCAAATGCTTGCGTAGACCCTCATTGGTTGGCTTGTGGGAAAGGGAACGCCGACTGCCTGCTGATTGGTGAAGACTCTGACAGGCCTCCTGTCTATGTAGAATCTGAAAAACAAAGTTAGGAAGGAAATTCAGTTTCAGAAAGAAAATTACCAACTTGAGAAAAAAGAATGTACGAGGATGGTACGATGATTACATTATATATTGAGGGTTCCACATGATGGAGTAGGTGTGATATGCAGCAGTAGGATCGAACCACAGATAGAACTGCATCTCTCTGTTTCCTTTGCCTTGCGCATAGATGTTTGTGTGCAAAACGTATGGTTTTCCAGTCTCATTTCCGAGAAACTCCAGGTCTATTTCGTCGTGTTCAGTACCTTGTGATGACATCTGTTCATTTTCAGTGCATTATGAGTGAGAACAGACACGCTTTATATTGGTTGAGTGGTTCATTTTTTTCGTGAAAAGGGAACGATAAACTTACGTAGAACGTAGTAACCGTCCCAGCGGAATCACCATGGGGCAACATGATCTGCATATCGACGCGAGAGAACAAGAACTCTTGCTTGGATTGGAAACCAGATGCTGCAGTGACAAACAGAAACCATATAAACACTAATTAAGAATCGAGTAGTTGACAAAAGAAACAGAAGGCACATTGCACATGACACCAATGATTCAGCTTACGACCAGTGCAGCTTCTCTTTCATTAATTACCAGAGAATCGGTCCAGTTTAAGATCGATCACATTGCCACCACTACGTATAGTAGGATTTCCTCCCGTTATATCGACATTCTGTGTGAAGGTAGCAGCATCGGCCCAAAAGATGGTAAT
The DNA here is from genome assembly GCA_036023115.1 of Brasenia schreberi. Classification (NCBI taxonomy): domain Eukaryota; kingdom Viridiplantae; phylum Streptophyta; class Magnoliopsida; order Nymphaeales; family Cabombaceae; genus Brasenia; species Brasenia schreberi. The sequence goes on along the minus strand of JAYKKT010000021.1, from coordinate 639,950 downwards.
GGTGAAGGCTAACAAGAGGAGCATCTGTGGCAGATGATAAGCGGAAACAGCCATTGCAAGGACGATTGTGAAGCGAAGGTGTGTAGACTGCAATGTACGAGAGGGGATAATATTAGTCATGTTTTTCAGAAGGGAGATGGGCTTCAGCATTTATAAAAGAGAAAGATCTGACTGAGCCGGCCATTGATGTTAATGGAAGGTGGGACGAAAGCGCGCGCAACACTGTGACGAATGAGCTGGATCACTGGTGGAGCCAAGTAACGCGCTGCTATTCACTAATTTTTCACCCACCAACACAAGAATTTCTTTGTTTTTCACTTTTATCCTGCTGGTAGAAAAGCAGGGACACAGTACGATTCGTTTGAATAAACAAATCCCCGTTGTCAATCTGATTTCGTTTCTTGTGATTGCAGTCACGCATCAATAAGCAAACATGACTAATAATATAATTTGAAGTTAGTGCTGCTAAATGTGTCATTATTGCCAATGATCATGGTCACGAACAAAAGAACAAAAAGATGGCATAAAAGAAAGCGAAGGATAGTAGAGGGCTTTGACATTTGCAATTTGGATTCGTATCAAACGAGGGTTTCTTTTGCGCTAGGGCGTGGCAAAAGAGAACAAGCCTCGCCAGCTGTTCTCGCCCATGCGTATTGACGCGTACAGAGATTAATGATCCGCTTTCCGCACCTTTGCCTGTTGCCCATCCCTGCCTGCATGGCCACCATTACCAGATGCACCCAGTTATGGATATCGTTTAAAGAGAAAATCAATAGAGGGTAATAAAGTTAAAGTTTTTACCAGAAATTAAACAAATGAAGATAAAATGTATCAGCGCGGTCATGGCTACCTACATTCGGCAAGGTCTCAGTGGAAGAAGATAAGGTGATGCCAAAAAATAAATTAAATCACTCCAATATTTTAATGACCTACTTTAAGTTTGTAACTTATTGCGAAAATGCTTCTTTATTAGTTTATAATTTATTTATATAAACAAATTGAGAAGGGATCCTTTGTTTCCTACGTTTGAATTTCGTGTAACTTCAAATATGTTATCTATATTCTGAAATAACTGCCTGTTTCACTATTTCAGAAGTGTTTTATTTATTTTAACTAGGTTAATTATAAAGCAAAAATACATCTAGTTTCTAAGGACCAAGCTTCTTATGAAGTTTACAATATAAAAGCAGTGAGCAATATTTCGTACACAGATGGGGACGTAGATACGGAAATCAGTAGACTGCCATACCATGAGCTATGCGTAGCCAACTAACACTATAAACGTAAAGCAGCACACTTGCTGATGCACTTGTACGCATTCCATGAATTCTTATCCGGATTGGCTTCAATGCTCTTCTCGAAATTTAAAAAGCAAATTATATTAAATTCATGCACGAAATATTAACAGTCCCGGCATTGGTGGATGCCCTCAAGGCTTAGGGGGGCATTTGAACGTTCTTTTATCACATGGTTATATATGTATGTATATATATGTCGGTGCAGGCGGTTGTGTTCTGGCTCGTCATAGGAAGTTGCCTGAGTTGCAACAGAACGTGGGTCGGGCTAGGGAACACCTGATGAGAGATCGGGCGAAGGAAGAAGATGGAGTTATATATGATTTTCCATAAACGACTTTCTCAGGAAAGATGTATTTCTATTCTCACTGTGTACATAAATCATTATTTTTTGTATTCTATGTACAATATTTATAGACAGTTTCATCTTCTTGGTTTTCACGTCGGAGATTTCTGTTATAAGCTATTTTTTCTGATTTAATTTATGTAACGTTATACATTTATTCATGTATACATTTTCTTTCGTATAACGTTTTACCGCCTAAGAATGGTCATTTTTGCGTTATATCTTTCACTTGGCTATTTGAGTGAAGTAATCTCACATAATAGTTTTGCCTCCCACTTTTGTAACGTTTTTCAAGTTATGTCATGTATGATTACTATTGCAATCATTACCTGTTGTGTGGTTTCTTACTTACATAGTAATCAAACATATCTCAAACCCATGTTTGTAACATGTTTTGAGAAAAGATTCTCTGTTATGCCTTTAGTCAAGGGATTTACCAACATGTCATCAATTGTCATATATGAGATGAATATTTTCTTTCTCATAATCATATCATGAACATAATGATATTTAACCATTATATTCTTGCTTTTAGAGTTATAAGTCCTACTCTTAATCAAAGTAATTGTTGCATTATTATCACAATAAATGATAATCGGCTCGTTGGTTATATCCAACTTCAAATCACGTATGAAGTGGTCTATCCAAACGACATTAGTTGTAGCGATACAACAAGTAACAAAGTCGATCTCCTGTGTATGCAATACTACACAACCCTATTTCTTAGAAGCTTAAGAAACTGCTCTACCTCTAAATAAGAATATTTGTCCCGAGATTGATTTACTGCCATCTTTACTCCCAGTAAGGTTAGCATTTGAGTATATTATCACTTTCAGTTTATCTGCTTGAAAACATAATTTCAAGTCTTTTGTTTTTTTAAGATATATTATGATCATTTTCATAACTATCCAATGTTGTGAACCAAAATTACTTTGATATTTACTCACAAGACCAGCAACAAAGTTGCTATCAGGTCTTGTGCATAACATAACATATATCAAGCTATAAATGGCTTGTGTATAAGGAACATTAGGCTTATCGTCTCCCTCACCTAGACAATCAACCTTACTTAATTTGACCCTTTTCACAATGGGTGTAAATGCATAATTCCATTCACCCATTTTAAATTTCTTGATGATGTATTTGATATCTCTCTCCTGACTTAGTCATAAGAGTTTAAATTTTCTGTCTCAAGAAATTTTCATACCCAAGATATAGGATGTTTACCCATATCCTTCATTTCAAACCTTGAGTTTAACTATGACTTTGTTTTGACAATCATCTTATTATCATTTTGAGTCAACAATATGTCATCTACATATAAAGATAAGATGACAAAGTGACTCTCATTGTTCCAGACATATACAAAATGATCAAGTTTATTATCCACAAACCCAAGTTCAAGAATAATATTTTAAAAAGTTAAATATCATTCACGAGGTGACTATTTAAGACTATATAGAGATTTCTTCAATCTATTTACTTTATCTTCTTGGCCTTTAACTTTGTATCCTTCAGATTGTTGTATATGTATGATTTCATCTAAATCTCCATTTAGAAAAGCAATTTTTACATCTAACTAATGTTAAATCCAAATCATAATATATTGAACTTCTTAGTATTATCCTTATAGATGCAAATTTCACATCAGAGGAATATGTCTCAATATAATATATCATTTTCTTTTATGAAAAATCATTTATAACCAACCTCGCTTTAAACTTCTCGATTGCTTCATCAACCTTATATTTTTTTTAGAATATATTTACAACCTATAGCTTTCCTTCCTTTAGGCAAATCAGTCAATTTCTAAACTTGGCTTTTCTCAATGAATTCAATTTCATCATGTATAATTTTTTCCCAGTCTACTAATTTAGATGAGTTAATAGTTTGTCGATATATTAAGTTATCAGGTAGCTCATCTAAATCCACTTAATTGCACACTTCATGTGTAAGGTAAATGTGATAATCTTTTAAATATGATGGTGTAATTGTAGGTCTTTCATGTCAAGTTAAAGTTTCAGTTTGTACATGAAGATCATATATGGGTTCGAGTGATGATTGATCTAGATATACTAGATCATCAAGATACTCATCTTCATTTTCAAGGATTTCATTCTTAATATCTTCTAGGAATTCAACATCCCTGCTCTCTATGAGTCCATCATCATTGTAATAAAATCGATATCCCTTAGATCCTTTAGAATATCTAACAAATACATATCTTAAAGACTTATTGTCTAGTTTATCTCTAAACTCGTTAAGGATTTTCATATGGTATAAAGAATATAACTTTACATGATACTCTGTTTAGAATATACATAATTGTATTCACTATTTCTTCCCAAAATACCCTTGGTAGAGATACATCTATTAACATAGATCTTGTCATATTCAGTAAGGTCCTATTATACCTTTATACTACATCATTATGTTGAGGTCTCCTAGGAATTATATTTTACTTTGCAATATCAAAGTCTTTACAGTATTCTAAATTTTTTGCAGAGGTATACTCACCACCTCTATCTGATATGAGGACTTTAATTTTATGCCACAATTAGTTCTGATCTTCCTACTTATATTCTTTAAATGTTTCAAGTGTCTTAGATTTATGTGCTAAGATATATAAATATATATCGAGTAATGATGGATAAATGTTATGAAATATACCTTCTCATAATGAGATTTTACCTTAAAAGGTCCACATAAATCATTGTGAATGATTTTTGATAGTGTTGTTGCTCGAAAGATATTTTTCTTTTTATTTTCCCTTGTATACATGTTTCATATTTATCAAAAGTGTTTTCCTAAAATCCTAACAATAATTCAAAGTTAGATAATTTCATTTTTAAACTTATATGTCCTAAGCATTTATTCCACACAATTACATCAATGTTAAAGGAACAATCGATATAAGTAGAAGATCCTTCTCTTTTAATTATTTTTAGCTTAGACAATCCTTGTTTATCATTGAACAATCCTCAAAAGGCTATCCTTCCATATTTCCCTATGATTATCTTGCGAGGGACAAACCTAACTTTAAAACCCTTCTTAACCAAGGTAGAGACCGAGACTAAATTGCGCCTTATAGTTGGCACAATTAATACATCAATTAGAACAACCATTATGCCTTGCTCATGAATCTTAAAGGACCTCAATCCTTGGATATTTGAAAATATGTTATTTCCTATATACACTCTATGTTCTCCTAATTTATAGTTTTTTAGGTCCATACCCCTTCTTTGCTCTTCGAGATATGTCTTGTTGCTCTAGAGTCAATCCACCAACCAGATATTGATGGTCTATGTAGAGGCATTTAAAAACCACGCAGATTATGTTCAACTTCTTCGATTGACCGCGTTGTGGGTGTTTCCACCGTCAGTCTTTTTGTTGCAGCAATCCCTGTTCTAATACCCCATTTTTCCACAATTGAAGCAGTTGACCCGACAAGCAGTTTTCTGCGATTTCTTAAAAGTTAGACCGCCTTTTCTATTATTCTTGCCAAACTTTTTGTTTGGTTTATTCCTTTTGTAGTTTGGTTTAAAGTTTGTCCCAATCTTTTCTTAAGCTACTAGAAACTTATCCTTCTTATTTCTATTCATGTGTTCTTGTTCAATTATTAATTTAAGGGGTAACTCTTAAAGGTTTATTTCAGCTCCTAATATCAAGGTTCTAGTACCCATATTCTATAAATGCATAAGGCTCTTAAGGATAGTTGATATTTACATAGCCTTGATGATGACCAGCTTTGCTACACCTAAGTCTCTTGCCATTACCAATATTTGGTTTACATGCTCTACTACATTATCTCCTTCTTTCATTTTGTAGGAGTTATACTTTTTAGTAATAACTAAATATGTAGCTTAGCTATAGTACCATATTTAGTTATTATTGGATCAAACAACTCTTTTGTAGTCTCATATTCTTCAAATATCCTAATGAAGTCATCTTCCATGTAGGTTAGCATTATAGTTCTGACTATGGTATCATTTCTAAGGAATGTCTTGTACACTATATTTTCCGCTTCAGATGCAGTTGAAATAGGTGGTGAAACTGTACTTTTATAACATAATTTACACCCTCAAGTGTAAATGTTAATGGAATATATCTTTTCCATACTTTGAAATTTATACCATTTAGTTTTTCTGTTGCCAACTCCGATACACAAATCTTAAAGTACATTTTAGTTTCTTTGGCAAAAATAACAATAGGACAGTCTAAAAAAAGAGAAAGCAAACAACTACGTATGTTAGATGATATATAGTAGTCTGGTGTAAAAACAATTTATAGAAAATATTTAGGTACTTATCTAAAAAAAATTCCAAGCGCGTAAGAGTAATTTTAATTGATACTTAGGTACCAATTTTGAAAAACTCATAACTTGATTTTGCTACTTCAGAACCAGCTTAGGAACGACATAATAATTCCTTTTATTTTGTGTCATTGTAATTTAGCAAAAAGCTTCAGGGGCAAACCAAAAATTTTACCCTTCTATCTAATTTTGTAATATCTTAAAAAGAACTAGGCAGAATAATAAATGACACCTGATTTTTCTATAAAATTCGTGATAGATCGAGGGTAGAACCATAATTGTACCCTCAGGCCGTATTTGTAATTTTCTTAAAAAAGATAAGGACAATACTATATTATCATACAGTGGCAAAACTATGTAATTTTTAAAAACTACAAGGATAATTTTGTCTTTCGTTCACTAAGAGCAAAAATGTATTTTACTTAAAAATATCTGGGTATTTTCAAAATTTCGCCCTATTACAATTTTGTATAATAAAAAATAGTTTACAGAAAACCGTCGACGATTTTTCAAAAACCATTCGATTTTCGATGCTCATAGGTTTAGAAAACCATGGGCAATTCCGAATGTTCGAGAAGAGAGAGAGGAAGAGGGCTACGGGAGAGAGAGGGAGCGAGATATACAGTAAGGAGAGAGAGAGAGAGAGACAACAAGGGGAGAGAGAAGGGGAGAGGGAGAAGAAGAAGGAGTTTTACCTCGCCTCTTCCATCACTCTGCCTGGGCTTCATCACTCTGCCTTTTGGTTGGGCTTTGTCACTCCGCCTCGCCACTCTGCTTTCTTACTGAGCCTCGCCTCTCTATGTTGCTGCTCTGCCTTCTACCTGAGCCTCTTTCTTTTCTTGTTGCTCCATTTCGCCCCTCTGCATTCTGCTTGAGCTTTGCCGCTTTCTCTCGCCATTCTACCTCGTCGCTTTTTGTTATTATATCGGCCTCTTTGCTTCTGTCCGAGAAAATGACTGATGACCTCTCTTTTATATTTTCTTTTGTCTTTTTTTATTTAAACTATTTTACATGTTTGTGTAGATTCCCGTCAAGCTAGGCCCTGGTACCAATGTCGGTGCAGGTGGCTGTGTTCCGGTTCATCATCGGAGGTTGACTGAGTTGCAGCATAATGTGGGTCGAAACAGGGAACGCCGATGGAGTTGTATATGGTTTCTCACATATGACTTTCTTAGTGAAGATGTTTTTCTATTCTCATTGTGTACGTAAGTCATCGTTTTCTGTATTGTATGTACTGGCTTCATCTTTCTGGTTTTCACATTTGGGCTTTCCGTTACAAGTCATTTTTTCTTATTTAATTTATATAACATCATACATTTATTCATAACGTTTTACATGTCATTTTTGCATTATAATATATATCCCAAACTAAGCCTGTGGTAAAGCTTCACTAGCCCGCCCCACACTCAAACAAATGGACCTTTTAGGGAAAGGAAAAAAGAACTCAAAAAAGGAGGATTGTGTTATTGAACCTTCAGTCAACTTGAAAGAAAAAAGGAATTGTCCGATCTTTTATCGGAGTGTACGATCTTTCTACTACCAATGCATCGATTCCCAGTTGACGAGTATGGAAATTAAGGTTTGCTTAAGGTTAAGGTTAATCAGATATGCCGAATTAATCATTGTGGATCTAAATTTCGAAGTAGATCTGTCCATCTCGCTCTCGTCGATTCTTTGGGTCTATGATTCAGCAAAATTGAACCAGAAATCATATTTGACTCCAAATCTGGTATGCGGTATCAATGAAGCTGGCGTCAGTAACATTAAGATTGAACCTGTTGACATCCGTTTTGGTTGTATTGAACTCAGGACCTTCAACCTGTTGGCATCCCTTTTAAGCTCTTCTCTGTAGGCTGTTCAGTAGAATAACAGATTACATTACATCTCTCCGATTCCATTCTTTCAACACTCAAGACCAGCAAGTGATCGATACACCATTGAGAGATGTCCCTTTGATAACCAATCCATCCTTCTTCGCATTACTTCTATCTTTAGCACAAATAGCGTCATATCGCGTCTGTTCGATCTTGTCCACAGTTTGTTGCTAACGAAAACAGTCCCTGGTTGATACTTTTGAAGTAGAAGAAAAATGATACACGTATGTGGATGTATACGTTTGCAAGGTCCATTAATTTAGCTCGCAAGAGCTGCTTAATTCATAATGTGGCAGTATACAACCGCACCACATTGGCCACGAAAACAATGGAGAAAGACAACAAAGTTGATATCTCGAGTGTTAATGGGTCGGGATAGACTCGAAACCTACTTGTAGCAATCCTGTCTACGATACGGTCGGTGATAGATGATAAATCCATTAGTTTTCAGGATCGGATCTCAAGTGTCCAACTAATGCATGGAATTGGCTGTGGTTTTCGAAAATGAAAGGAAAACCCAAGTCGGCATGGGACCCAACTAAGAATTTTTCAAACTTATGCATTTTAAAATATATATTTGGTCTGAATTATAGTCGACGTATGTTTTCGGATTTTTATAATGATAGAGCATACAGCACCTAGACTCGGGTCTCGTACTAGCATTCCAAAAGTGATCAAATCTGGATTTGCCTAGATTTTAATCAGATCACACCTGTTGTCGATATATTACGATTATATGACAATTTAGAGCTAACCCTAGCTTGTCTGGAACCGTTAGGTTAGGTTTCGCACTGGAAAAAGAAAAAAGATCATTAGGCAAGATCTTTGACTGCAATATGCTACATATCTGTTGTCCCAAGATGAAATGCTGAAAGGAAAGCCTCAAAGCAGTTCATTTTTTTTACGTATCATAGGGCTCAAAGGCGGGAGGTCGGAACGCATGCAAAACCTCGACCTGATGGCCAGATATCGAATTCCTTTGCTGTTTGTTAACAAGGAAACGTTTCCCAAGTGTAGTATTATTACTGTTTCAGAACCAAAATAAGCATCTTGTTTTGTTTCTTGAGGCCGCGCAGATGAAACCCACCTGATTAGACGGTGTTTCGAGCCATTCAAAGTTGTTAAATAGTTTAGCAGTTGGTTGACATGACCAGAAAGCCTTTCAAGATACAAAACAAACTCACCGGGCAGTATGCTAGGAAAGGTAAAGTATACAAGTTATCAGTTCGAAACTTGAACAGACGAAACGACGCTATTTGGGAATCCTTCTCAGATGTCCATATATAATTCCAAACATGAATAATTAAAACCGAAGCATAGGACCACCTGCTACGAGCTTTCGTACATTATGCAACATCAGCAAAGGGGAAAACGTTCAACGTCTCAAAATTCAAAAGTTGAACTGTCTCAGGCGGGATTCTGCTATGGAAATCAGCAATTAATTCCAAAAAAATATCGTCTTACTATTTTTTTTCCAACATTTAATTAGAGGACGTTTCATACCATTAAATCACGAGAGAGAGAAAGAGAGGCATTTGCAACTGTTGATGGTCGACGATGAGGATCGTTCTGGGCCATCGGAGAGACGGGAGTAAGTTCAAGAGAGAAGGGAACCGCACCAGATTCCATTGCGGCGGTAAAGGAGCAGGAAATATTGAAGGGAAGAAATCTGTGCCAACAAATCCTTCACATTACATTTATTCAGCAATCAAAGGTTCGCTCTGAAAGACCCGTCGGAACAAATGGAGACATGCAAATGGACATTTACATACTGATTCTAATTAGTGGTGAACCGTATAAATGGATTGCGTGCAAATAAGTCGTGCCAAATCCAGATAAAATCATATATATATCGCTTACCAAATTCAAATCCAAGACGGCATTAACTTGGATATGCCCTACAAGGGGGAATACTTGAGTTAACAAGGGGCTAATTTAACGTTATCATATCAGTAGAATGAAGCACGAGCTCAAAGTCCATTACACAATTGCAAATCAATCTGATTGACATTAACTAGAACCCTATTAAACGGGAAATTACCCACCTCTGAAAATCCAAAAACCAAATTGAACTACCCGTTCCAGATCTCCAGAATCCGGATCCTGGAAAGAACAGTCTCACTTGGATAATCTGCACAAACCTTCTGCCCTGGCTGCATATTATTGAGAGATACATGTTCATGAACCTCTATGCATCTGCAGTATGAACATGACAGGAATGATGTCCATTTTTCAACAAATCGCAAACAGACCCAAGAAAAGGAAAAATTGAATGCATGCTTTTTTCCCACCTCAAATTTTCACAAGCATCTCGTTCATGTTTCAACTCATATAAAGCAAACACATATTCAAACTGCTTCTAACCTTTAGCACACAGGTTCAATCGTATTGCACAAAGAAGCATGCTCATCCCTCATCATTCATATTGCTTGTTCAACCATACAAGTAGAACAACATACATCATGTCTGTATTCATGTAGATATGTACAAAATAAGCAAAATCCAAAAAATCAACTCTACAAGCTGTACCAACTACCAACAAAGAAAAGAGATTTACAAAAAAAACCCAATCGAATAAACTAATATACTGATGCTGGTACACTCGCAGTTCACTAACCATCAGCATGAATTGAGAGGAAACAGCTTCTTAACGACTTCAAGAAACAATCAAGAACCATATGGGATTGTATAAGTAGTTAGCTTAAGCCAAATATATTTTCTTGCTCCTAGTTGCAGCTTGGAGTGGAGAGCTTCCATGGCATTGTTTAGAAGTTCACTGTAAATTCCTTTTCATCTTCACATGGTTGCCTTGGAAACACATTTTCCACAACTTCCACTAACTGTCGCTTCTGCTCATCACGCATACCAGTATGAAAAAAATAAAGAGCATTCAAGTGTCAGGAAATCGTTTCAATATAATAACTAAAGCTTTTAGACATAACATCAGCTATCAGGTACCTAAACCTTTGGGTAATATTTCACAAAATAGTTCGCAAGTAATCATCCACATGCCTTGCAATGATAAAAAAACATCAATTCCCACAGATTTTCAAGCACACTGAATCGCATGGATGCTTTTGTCATGTCACAAATATGCACTCACCTACACATATTATGTATGTATGTATCTATCCTGCAGAACAAACTAAATTTTAAAGAAAAACGGATGTTCTAGACACTTACAATGAAACACATCGAACATACAGGCTTACCCTCCACGAAATTGTACACCATAACGATCCTAATTGGTTGTTTAATATTATCTTTACATCAGCTCACAAGAACTCAAAACCAGATAGGATAAGACAGCTCTTTACACATTCATATTCCAGAAAAGGAACCATAAAAGCAAGATAATATTAATTTGGCCCTCCAAAATATATTTTATTCATCAGAAAACAAAAGAATACAAGAGGGAATGAAGAAGGGTGCAGGTCGGCACCCCTTAGCTGCCGCCACATGCTGCCCACGTTTTTTCACCCCCACTAACCCTAATGACAACATTTTAAATACTACTAATCTAACTTGAAAGACTAAAATGCCTCTAAATTAGTAACTAATAGGATTCGGGTCCCAATAGATCAAAATCTGATCCATTGGGATCCAAACCGTACATAACTCACACTAATTACATAGAACTGAACATATAAAGACATTACACGACACAACCTAGACTCTAAACATTCTGTCAACTCTTCACAACACGCCCCCTCAAGTTGACTCCTGAAGACTTTTACTTTTCAACTGTGACAGTGCTTTCTGAAGGCCATTAACTGATGCTTATTTGGTGAAAATGTCTGTCAATTGATCCTCTGAGCGAACATAAAACTAAATTGAAAATTTCTTTAGAAATCTTTTCTTTGATAAAGTGATAGTCGATCTCAATATGCTTTGTCCTTTCATGGAAGGCTAAATTCTTTTGCAGGGCAGCTTTACTGTTCGCAAAAAATGTAATCGGAGAGTTTTCTTTAAATCCAATTTCTTCTAGGAGTGAGATAATCCATTGTCCCTCACACGTACCTAGAGCGATAGCTCAATATTCTACCTCTGCATTGGACCGGACTACCACAGATTGCTTCTTGCCTTTCCAAGATACACTATTCCCTCCTACATGTATTACATAGCCTGATGTTGACTTCCGATCAGTCTTTGAACCTGCCCAATCAGCATCGGAGTAAATTTTTATATCCAAAGTTGGGTGTGGAGTATATAGCAAGCCATACGTGATAGAGGATTTCAAATATCGAATAATATGGAAAACTGTATTCATATAATGTTTACAAGGACTGTGCATCCACCTACTTGCATATCCAACTGCAAAGCTGATATCTAGTCTTATGATCGTTACATATATCAGTTTTCCTACTAATCTCTGTTATTTTCCTACATCTTTATAGGGTTCTGCAAGCTCGAGATTATCACCCTTAGGGATTTTCATAGGAATGGAGCATATTCGGCAATCTTCCATTTTCGTTTCCTTCAATAGGTCTAGGATATATTTTCTCTGGCTTAAGAATAATCCATTCTCTTTATGAATTACTTCTATTCCCAAAAAATAATGTAACAATGTAACGATAATGTCATCTACATATACCAGTAATATAATAGTCTTCTGATCTCGTCTGATGAAGAGTGTGTGATCACTGACACATTGCTTAAAACCCAACTTAATGATTCCATCACTAAATTTTTCAAACCAGGCCCGTGGAGATTGCTTTAACCCATAAAGTGATTTCTTTAACTTATAAACCTTGTTTTGCGTCTTTTCCATTGTATACTAGAAAGGTAAATACATATAAATGTCTTCTAGAAGATCACCCTGAATGAATGCATTCTAAACATCTAACTGCCATAATTGTCCTCCTTTATTTACTGCCAAACTCAAAATAATCCTGATAGTGTTCATCTTTGCAACAGGAACAAATGTTTCTGTATAGTCTATACCAAAAGACTAGTTGTACCCTTTAGCTACTAGTCTAGCTTTATATCTTTCTATATTGCCATCAGCCTTATACTTTAAGGAAAATACCCATTTACATCCCACTGTTTTTCATCCTTCGAGCAGATCTGTTAGTTTCCACGTGTTATTCCTTACAAGGGATGCAATTTCTTCTTCTATTGTTGTTTTCCACTCTGGATGTTGTCTTGCTTCTTCGTAGGTTTTTGGTATGAGAGTAGAATCTGCATTCATAATAAACACCTGACATTTTTTGGGATAATTAGAGTAAGATACCATTTTTTCCAAAGAATATTTAGATTGTTTTTCGTTTTCCTTTTCTGATAGCAATAGGTAAGTCATCCAACTCATCATTAGAATGCCGAGAGACTTACTGAATCTGATGTGAAACTGATTCTGGGACGGAATTATGATCGGGAGTGATTGATAGTTGAGGAGCAATAACCTTCTTTTCCCCTCTAGTATACACTTATATATTTTCTACATGAGAAAATGACATCTCTTCCTCTCCTTTATCATGTATACGATGTGCTTCTGCTGTTGGTGGAAGTGGCATGACATAGGGAGTCCGCATAGATGAATGATAAACTTCTGATGAATCATAAAATGAAGTATCTTCATGAAAAGTGATATCCATTGTAACATATAGCTTTCTTCTTAGTGGATCGTAGCATTTGTAACCTTTTTGGGTAGACGAGTATCCCAAAAAAATATATTTAATCCGTCTAACTTATCTCTCAGTCCACGATGAACATGTACAAAACAAGTACAACCAAACACCCTTGAGAGCAAATGAAATTGTTTCTGAGAGGGACATAATAAATAAAATGAAGTATCTCCAAGGAGTACACTGCTAACATTCGATTTATCAGGAAAACTGCAGTTAAAACCACTTCACCCCAATAGTATTTAGGAGCTTACATCCAATCAGAAATGTCCTTGCAACTTCTAATATATGTCTATTCTTTCTCTCTGCAACCCCATTCTGTTGAGGAGAATGGATACATGAAATCTTATGCAAGATTCTCTGTGCTAGAAAGTATGAATTAAGGGATTGAGACATAAACTCACCCTCATTATCACTACAGAAAACTCTTATAGCTCTCTGAAATTGCGTATGTACAAATTGACAGTTTATTGAAGAATATTCTTGACTTCATTTTTGGTTTTCATAAGATATATCATTGTAAATCTAGTGCAATCATCAATAAAGGAAACAAAATACTTATATCCATGCACAAATGTAGTAGAGCAAGGGCCCCAAATATCCGAATGAACAATCTCAAAAGGAATAACAGATCTGTTTTCATTTAAAGGAAAAGAAACACGATGATGCTTAACCGTTTGGAAAGTCTCACAATTTAAATTCAAATTATTACAATCCTTAAATCTTCGTAGTAACATTCTCAGCTTAGATAATGGTAAATGTCCCGGTCTTTGATGCCATTGAAATATGTCCTCTTTATGTTCCCTCGTGATCACAATTGATTGCAGTGTTCATTTATGATCCTCGCAGAAATATAAGCCTCTTCTCACACTACCCAGTCCAAAGATCCTCCCCGTCTGCATCTCCTGAAAGTAACACCCAGTAGAATCAAATATTATACTACATTTTTTATCTCTAGTCATAGCAAACACAGATAATAAATTGACGGAGATATTTGGAACATGCAGGACATTCTTTAAGATACCAAACGAAGTAGTAATACTTCATTTTTCAGCTATGGGAGTATAGGAACCATTTGCGAGTTTGATATTAATGTTGTCTTGAGACAATTCATAATTATCAAAAAACTCTCTTCGACTGACCCTATGATCTGTCGCACCTGAATCAATAACCCAAATATGTGAATAAGAAGAACCAATATTACCCTGAGTCAGGAAAGAAAAAGAATATGCCACCATGGCCTGAGGATCACTTTGAGATGATGTAGACGCAGATTGAGAATCAGTTAGTCTGGCTTTAAGGAGTTCAATTTCTTTCTTCATATCTGCTAATGAGGTCGTACTATCATCATTCCTTAGTTTTTCTGTATGATCATTGCTAAAGTAAGCCCTGTTGGATCGATTCTGATTCTAAAACTGAGTAGGTACTCCAACTAATTTCCAACATGTTTCTCTCGTATGGCGTGATTTTCCACAATGTAAACAGATCAACTTATTCTTATATTTAGAAGCCTCGTCCATAACCTCCTCTCCCCCTAGAAAATGTGGGAGTAGATGTACCTCTTCCTACGAATGCTGAAGTTTCTGATATATTCACTTTGGTTTTCTTTTCTAGTTGCTTTTTGTCCTCTTCACGAAGTAGGAGAGAATATACTGTACTCAATGGTGAGAGTTCTTCTCTACTAAGAATATTGTTCTTAACAGCCTCATACTCGGAAGAAATTTCCCATAGAAAATCAAATACTTTTCGCTCTTCAAATTCTTCATTGCGCTCAAGTGTGCCGCTTTGGCATTTGGTTTTGGAGTAGAATTATAATTCCTCCCACAGACCTCTGAGTTCTGCATAGTACTCACTGATAGTTCTTCCTCTCTGTCTGCAGTTTCTAATCTTTTCTATAAGATCATACTTCTTTGCAATATTTTTTCTCTGGGCATAAGCTTCATGTACTACCAACCATATCTCTCTGACTGTTTTCAAGAACATAGAGGTACTGCCAATGAAAGGTGCCATAGACTGAATCAACCAAGCACTCACCAGTGCATTTTCTTTTCTCCATCTAGAATAAAGAGGATATGTACTTGAGAGTTGAGTTACTTTACCCGTTATGTAATCCCAACGCCCCTTGGTCATAATTGCCAGTTCAATTGAACGAGCCCACTAGAGATAATTTTTTCCATCTAATTTCAGATTGGTTATATAGAACCCTTCATTTTTATCTGTAGAACACTGTTCATTTGTATCCCCCATCTTAGTTCTTTCCATGAATATTTCCAAAGTAATCTTTTTTTTTAATCATCTACAATTTAGATTAAATACACTTGAAACATGATCAAATCAGAAACTGTGTATATGAAATACACCAAGGGACTGAAATACCCTAGGAATATGCTTCTCACTTCAAGAACCCGTAAACCCTAAGTTACTTGTGCATAACCCTCTATTATGTACTTCATAAAATCGTGAAACACGATATGAAGAAGAAACAAAATACCGATGTAATCCACAAAATCACTAATATAATTTGCACTTCACCGATTCCTTAATCTCAATATGAAATATGCAAATCACGGTATCTTCAATCCAATGGATAAAATCCCCTCCTTTTATGGATTCTTTTTATGATCATTAAAATAGAAGATAACATTCAACCACACAATCAAATAGGCTTACGATTTTGGTTGAATCCACTTAATCGGCATGAGAACACTTCATGGTGGCTGAAACTTTGCGATTAGGCTCTGATACCATGTTGATTTGACCCTCCAAAATATATTTTATTCATCAGAAAATAAAAGAATATAAGAGGAAATGAAGAAGGGTGCAGGTCGACACCCGTTGGCTGCCGCCACCTGTTGCCCACATTTTTTCACCCCCACTAACCCTAATGACAACATTTGAAATCAGTGTCACAGAATACTGTGCGATACGTATCGTATCGTGGGCCACCATGATACGATACAGGTAAGTGTATCGTTATTAACAACTTATCACACCGTATCATACGATATGGGCGATACACACTGGGCCCTTATAAAGGGTCCCCAACCGACCGAAACCCGCTATTTTTCGAGGGTTTTCTCTTCTTTTGGATTCCTCAAGCTCCCTAAGAGCCGGTTTTCGCCTCCTTGGTGTTCAAAGCTCTAAAATCATGCCCTACAGTGTCCGTGCAAGCCTCCAAACTCGAATTTAGGTATATTTTTAATATTTTTTTCCATTTTTTTCTTTTATATTTGTTGTTTTTTGTGTTATTTCATTTTTTTTTAATGACAAAATATGAAGTTATTAAGTGTATATATACGATTTTTATTGCATTCATGAAGTGAGAGGCACTCTATTTTAGTATTTTTTAAAGATTGGGGGATTTACGAAGTGCTTTTATTTTCAAGTTTTTGTTTGAATTAAAGTACTCCATTGAGATGGCAGGAAGGGGTGGTAGAGACTCCCATTATCGGTCTGATGATCCAGCATGACAGTGGGGTATACCAGTTGAGGGTTCCAGGTTAAAGACTAGATGCTTATTTTATGAAAACGTGGTTAGTGGTGGAATTTCAAGGTTGAAACACCACCTAGCAGGAACCAAGAAAGAAGTGCAAAGTTAGAAGTGTGCCAGAAGGTATTAAATGGCAATGCCTACAGATGACTGAGAGCATACAGGAAAGGAGACAACAAAAGGATGATTTCCAGATGTGTGAAGAAGCTGATGATGCTACTACCATTGGAGTTGGATTCACTGATAGTTTGCCTTCAGATGCTAGAACAGAGATTGATAGTAGCAGTTCACGAGCACCTAGCAGGGGAAAGAGGGTTGCAGTTGAAGACTTTGGAGGTGACAGGAGGGTTGCAGTTGAAGACTTTGGAGGTGACAGAAGAGGAAGTTCAGGAAGGAGTAGAGGAAGAGCTTCTTCTACCATGCATTTGTTTTGTGTATGATGAGGAGATATACAGAAGGTGCAGAGCTTCTTCGCATAGCTACAACTTGGTTCGCAACAAACTTCTTATCTGTACAGAGTATTGTGAGACAAAAACAAGCTTTGAAGAGAATGTTCTCATATGAGTGGCAACAATTTGCAAAGTTGCCTCAAAACAGAAGAAATAGAAAGTTGAATGAGATTGTAGAAACAGTTTTTAGAAGTTCATTTTGGAATGCATGTGTAAGATTATTGAAAATTACTTGTCCTTTAGTGAAAGTTTTGAGATTGGCTGACAACGAGGAGAAACCATCTATGGGCTACCTTTACGAAGCCATGGACAGGGCAAAAGAAGCCATCAAAAATAACTTTAATGGAAAAAAGAGAGATTATGTGCTCGTGTGGAAAATAAGTGATAGTAGATGGAATAAACAATTGCATCAGCCTATTCATGCAGCAGCCTACTATCTAAACCCATCATTCAAGTACTCAGCAACCTTCAAAAGGGACAGTGAGGTTAATCGAGGAATCATTGAATGTATCAACAGATTAGTCCCTGATGAGAGCATAGCAGATGTGATACATCGAGAGATGAAGATATATGATAATGCTCTTCACTTGATGGGTTTGCCTGTTACAATTCGCAACCGCACTACGATGCGTCCAGGTAAATTGTTTATTTTCATATTTAAGTTTCATCTTACATTACTGTGGATTATGTCTCTAATGTTTGTCTTTTTCCACAAATGTTTGGAGGAACAGGTTTGGAACTGATTGTCCAAACCTTAGAGATTTTGCAGTGAGAGTCTTAAGCAAAACTTATAGTGTAACAAGTTGTGAAAGAAATTGGAGTATTTTTTAACACATCCATACAAAGTGCAACAGGTTGGAAAACAAAAGACTAAATGATTTAGTTTATATTCCTTGTAACATGCGCCTTCGTGAAAGGTAATGTATTACTTTCAAATTTTCAATTCAATATTGTTTAACTTCAGTCTTCAATTATTAATATTATTTACTAATTGTTTATCTTTGTTTGTCGTAGGCAATTAAAAAAAGTAAATAGAAAAGAAAGTCAATTTGATCCAATAAGTTTGGATAATTTTGATATATTAGAAGATTGGGTTATTGAAGACAATGAAGAAAATATCCTCCTAACTGAAGAAGACGTTGCTTGGATTAATTTGGAAGGAGCGCAACAACAACATCAAGGAGACGAAGAATTTGATTTCCAAGAAGGTGTCGTTGATGATGATGATGAGGATCTGCAACAAGGAGAAGATGAAGATTATTTAGTTGATGATCCTGATTATAATTTGTAAAATGTAACTATGTCCGTAAACTGTATTTCATTTTTTGGATTCAAAATATGTAAATTTGGATGCAATTGTTTAATGTTTAATGCTCAATCTGTACTAAACTTACAGTATATGAATTTAAAGCAATTGCCAGATTTTTTCTGAATTTTTTTTATTTTTTTGGGATTTTTACTAATTTTTATTGATTTTTAATTAATTTTTGTATTATTTTAATATTAAAGTACGATACGATACGATATGCCCATATCATAGAGCCCAGCGATACACGATACGATACGCGTCAGACAACACTGTTCTAAATACTACTCATCTAACTTAAAGGCTAAAATGCCCCTAATTAGTAAGTAATAGGATTCGGGTCCTAATTTATCATAATCTAATCCATTGGGATCCAAATGGTACACAACTCACACTAATTACATAGAACTGAACATAAAGACATTACACGACACAACCTAGACTCTAAACATTCTGTTAACTTACTCTTCACAATAGATAACACCGTGATTTGTCAACTGAATTAAGTGCCCCTTTGGCCAAATGGTGCACCTAATTTTGGACATCTTTTAATTTTCACAATTTTTCTCTAGTCTAGGACATGAGACTAGTGTTATCCGTATTGTCACGAAATTAGTACGATACAGACGATACGCTAATTTTAAAGTAGAAAAAATAAATATGTTTTTTAATATATCAAGGTTATTCAAAATTTCTCCCAGTTCAAACATACAACAGAAAAACTTTGAAAACATAATGAACTTAAGTACATCTTACAAGCATAATACTAATTTTTAACATGGCATGCTTATTTTTATAATTCTAGCTACTTAAATGTGGCCTCCAAATAAACCAGAGCTTTTATATAACATATTCAACCTAATTTATAATTTTGATACTAAGTAATGGCATACAATTTAGACTATCTTACACATCAACTGATACAAAAAAGAAAAAAGAGAGCAGGCTCACTGACTGTGTAAATCATCATGCACAAAGGTCATCATAAGGCACTTCGAGGCTCAACTAATCTATGTAAAACTTGAACCAATATTCTTTGTAACAATCACATGTTAGAGTTAAATCAGTGTTGTCTGACGGGTATCGTATCACGTATCGCTGGGCTCCATGATACGGGCGTATCGTATCGTACTTACTTTAATATTAAAATAATACAAAATTATTTAAAAAATCAAGAACATTAGTAAAAGTCCAAAAAAAAATTTGGAAAAAACTGGTAATTGCTTTAAATCAATAATGTTCACAAATTGAACATTCAACATTAAACAATTGCATCCAAAATTACATATTTTGAAGCAAAAAATGAAATACATTTACATTTTACATATTGTAAATTTGTATCAGGATCATTAACTAAATAAGCTTCATCTTCTACTTGATAAAGATTCAATGTTTCTCATCACCTTCTGCTTTAAAATGAAAATCTTCATCTCCTTCATGATGTTGCACTTCAAATTAATTCATGCAATGTCTTCTTCGGTTAGGAGTGCATTTTCTTCGTTATCTTCCATAATCCACTCATCTAATATATCAAAATTAACAAACTGCTATCTTTGTACATGTAGTTGTCATATTTGCTAATTTTCATATGTGAGCAAAACAATGAGCTCAATTTCTTTAATTATTGACTCTATGACACCTCAGTGATGTGATATTATTACTTGATGATATCCCTTTTTCTCTTACTAGAGACTAGCTTTTTAACTAATGCTTGAGCTTCATTTCTCACTTCACACACTGAGTTAAGCCTCACACACATTGATCATGTTCAACTCAATGGAAGTCACGTAAGGTGAATCCTAAAATAGTGAAGTTGTGAAATGCCCACTCAATGAACCGAGACAACCAAATGTTTTTAATTGTTTGTGATCTCATGAAATTAGAAACTGCTATCAGAAATATACCTAAAAGTTGGCAACAGAAAAGGAAATGATTTTGTCCAATTTTTATTTGTTCATAAATTATTCGTATTCAATAAATAAAATTATAAACCCAAATTACAAGCATAGGGAAGTGAAGAGAGGCTAGAAAACTACAAAAAAAATTGGAAAAAAAATTAGAAAAAAATTAATAAAAAAAAAAAATTGGGTGTGTCGCCCGTATCGTATAGTGGCTTCGCACCACGGTGCGATACGGATAACACTGAGTTAAATCGTAATTCTATTTAACCATGAAATTATAAATTAAGATCATGAAAATGATGAGATAGAAAAAATGATACACCTAAAACCTAAGCTAATAGATAACAGATCAACCACATGAATACAAAATGGATTTAACCTCAATCAAGCATGGTCTAAATTATATGAATTCTTTGCAATTATCATAATTTTTCCTGTTTTTTTTATTTTTTTCAATTTTTTAATATTAAAATACCACAAGGTGATACGATACCAAAATGATACACGATACGATACGCATCGAGCAACACTGCATGAGACTACCAAAAATACAAAGTCTTTATAGAACTAACAAGGATCACACTGTTTACAACAGTACGCACTTGGAAGACTACAGATTTGTTCTTAAACCCATTCCTCAAAGTTTCACATGACCAAGTTCGAAGTTCATATGGACAACATCAAGAAGAAGAGTGAGTCAATAGGTTGACTCATTAGCATACTTATATCATGCATCTGCAAAAAAAGGTTCGTTAAGTATCCAAGGTTCACAACTGCAGCAGCATATCACACTTAATGCAACAGTATATCCCAGCTGGGGAAAACATTGATAACATGCCTTGTCCATGCACACATCTTGTACAAAAATATCAATTGCAACCATTTTCTTTAAATTGTATTCCACACTGGAGAGAAGCATCAGGTATTCTTTGTGATAAGAAGATACCATTAAAATTAAAAGGTAAATATTATAGAGCAGTAATTAGGCCTGCCATGTTTTATGGTTCTGAGTGTTGGGCAGTTAATCATCTACATGTACAAAAGATGTCTGTGGTAGAAATGAAGATGTCGAGATGGATGAGTGGTCATACAAGAAAAGACCGTATACATAATGAGGTTATTAGAAACAAATTAGGAGTGGCACCAATAGAGGATAAAATGAGAGAACATCGTTCAAGATAGTTTGGACATATAGAAAGAAGATCAAGAAGAACCTGTAGAGGTAGAGAGGATAATACTCTGGAAAGTATTAAAAGAGGTAGAGGACGACCACAAAAGTGTTGGAAAGAAACAATAAACAATGATCTAGCTTATTGGGAGTTAACTGCTAACATTACACATGATAGGAATCTGTGGAAACAAAGAATCCATGTAGCCGACCCTGTCTAGTATGGGAAAAGGCTTAGTTGTTGTTGTTGTTGTATTGCACACTGGAAACTATGATTTCGACAAGCCAGCCATTCTGGTCTCAATCAAGCTGGGCTAGGAAGGAGGATAGTTGAGTTAGGTAGGCAATCGTCAGTCTAAAGCTCAGTTGGACCTTTTATCATAGATACTGGAACTTTATCATTTTGGTTGGCTAGAATCTGTGATTTGCCAACCGAATGCCTCTATGACCTGTTTAATGATGACAGCTGTTCAACATAGCTTAGATTCTGTCCGATCAGCTGCATCAGTAGAACACAGCACACAATTTCTTTGGGCCTTAACAGAGAAAACACCCAAACAATAGATAAAATCTCACATGTAACAAAAAAATAGATTCAAAATCATGCAATTTAATCCCCATATATATTGAATCAAAATGCAACGGTTAATGAAGCAATCCATAGATAAGGCCAATGAATGAGAAAAAGAAAAGATAAAAAAGTTTTCCCTTTTACCGTTGTAAGTGAATTTGATGATTCATCAGGATAAGATCGTGTTTCCATCTGCACCACATCATGTGATTGTGTTCCACATTGCTGACCAACAGGAGAAGATAAGGCAATGTCATTGCTAGGTGATTGCTTGCAAGCAGTAAAGGCATTGTTCGGCACAACTTCAAAATTCTGAAGATTGGCCAAACTTTGTTCACTACTTGGCCCTAACATATCATCAATATTATGAACTGGAGATTGAGTTCTGGTAGCAGGATTTCCATCTCCAAAGACAAGAGGCTGTTCAAAACCTTCCTGCCTGCCTTTATCTTTAGCTTGCACCGTTGCACTGGAACTGCTAACACAAAGAATTATAAAAACCAATATCACTTGCTGATGATAGAAAAGTCAATCTCAAAATTACCTGCTGATGAAATGTTGGAAGATACGAGAGAAGCAAGTTGTGAAAGAAAGTATGTAAAACTAAGAACAAAGGCTAAGGTAAACTTCAAAGAACAGAACATGACACTACGGCAAATGAAGGCCCAAAACCAAATGAAACCTTCTTATCCAAAAGATTAGCCACAATGATTGGGGAATGCAGTCAAATATTATAGTTCATGGTTCATATGACAGACTTGAAAACTTTACATGATCGTGATGATAAAGCAATGGAGTTTAAGTAGTAAACCACAGGAGAACAAGAAAGTAACCTATCAACATTTGTCTTCTGATGACGCCTTCTTTTTTGTGCCCCACTAGCACGTTTTGATTTAGAACCACAACGTGATCTCTTTCTTCCAACACAAGAAGCATTTGGTACAACATTTGTCAAGTTTGAACTTTTCTCCTTCATGTCTACATCATCTACCTTCTCTGAATAAGCTTTGGGTTTTTCCATGGCACTCAATCGAGGAGACAGTTCATCAGAAGCATTGGCGCACTGAGGGATTTCTCCTTGATGGATCACTTTCGGCACTTCTTCAGTAGGTCTCATAGGTCTCATAGATTGTGTCCTCCTAGATGTTTCAATATTTTCAACTTCACCGCTATGAAGGTATTTCTCTCCAGAAAGAAAGGATTGACCCTGAAATGCAACCGTTTGCAACTTGGAGACTTTCTCATCATTTATAAGTGAACCTATATCAGGCAAGTCTGAGTTTGCAGGTCTGCTCTCAGGCAAAATTGGTAGTTCAGAATTCTTAGCAACAGTAGTTCTAGGTTTTGTTTCATGTCTTTCTTGGACTAACTTCGAAGGTGTACGCTTGAAGATTCTTTCAGCACACCGCCTAAGCCATGATACAGAACCATCAGGTGAAGCATCACAGTAATCTTGCTTTTGAAGCAACCCAAGACTACCATTAGTGATTTCACCACAATCTTTAGAAATAGCAATATCAGCAATATTTTGTTGATTAGTGGGCACCATCTTCACCTTACTAGGACCTAATTCTGGTGATACTGAAGCTGGAACTAATGCATTTTCCACAGCTTCATTAAAGTCTTGGAGTCTTCTAAGCATCTGGATCTGATTCCATATATCCTCTCTATCTTTCTGTAACAACTTGCGCTGCTTCTTAAGCTTCTCTTGCTGGATTTGAAGTTCTTGTATGTCATTCTTTATCTCATTCCACTCTTTCTCTATTCCTTCTCGATCAAGGGTTATTTCCTGCCTTTGAGCCTCAAGTTGTTTCTTTTCCAGTGACACGTCTTCCATCTCTCTGATAGCAAGCTCCCTCAGAGAATTGATATGTAAGAGATCCCTAGCTTTTTCCTCTCGAAATGCTTCCTCCCTATCTTTCAAAAACCTTTCTAATTCCTCATGCCTTTTCTTCATGTTGTTTTCCAACTCTCTTTTCTGGATGTCAATATCTTGAGCTATGTCTGCCCGTTCTCTTTGAATATTGATGAACCATTCAGAATGCTCAAGAGCCATCTTGCTTAAGAATGCCTGCTGCTCATGGAAAAGTAACTCAGAATCACGCCTTAATTGTGTATCAAGTGCCTCTTTTTCTAATTTTAGTCTCTCATGTTCCTCTTTTAGAAACTTAGTCATTTCTATTTTTTCTTCAGCAACTTGTTTGCTTTGTTGTTGTAACTTTCCTATCTTTTCATCTATGAGTTCCCAATCCTTCTCAAATTTCAACTTTTGTGCCTCTAGTTCTTCTGCTTGGGCCATCAGTTCCAACTTTTGTGTTCTAGCATTGTCAATTTCTTCTTTAAGCATTGTTTCAAGAGCTAGCAATCCTTCTCTTTCACTTTTCTTAATCTCAAGGTTCTCCTGCTCATGAAGGATCTGCTTCTTCTCATTCTCTAATATTTTGTTCAATCTATCCAGATTTAGCTTAAGAGAGCTAAATTTCTCTCTTTCATCTTGTAGAGATTTCTGCTCAATTTCGATTTTGTTTTCTGCAACAGTCAAATTCTCTTCTCTACCATCAAGAGATTTCAACCTGTCCACCATTTCGTTCTCTTTCTGTGCCACTTCTTGCATTTGTATATCCAAATCATGTTCCTTTCCATGTATCTGTTCTTCTTTATATTCCAAATATTCCTCCCTTTGTTGAAGGGACTTCTCTCGAGAAGCCAACTCATCCTCCATCAACTTCCTAGTTCGGTCAAGCTCAGCTTCAAATTCTTGCTTTCTTAGAGCAAGAGCAAGTTCATGTTGATCCATAAGTCTTTGAATCTCAGCCTACAAGTAGTTATCAAAAAATCTTACATGAGTTTCATGGAGAAATGAGAAATTGCAGATTTAAGGGCATAATAGCAGAAATACCAATGAAACCAAATACTCACACGTTCCTTGTTCGCAATATTCTCTTGAAGAACAAGTAAGTCCTGCTCTTTTTTGTGGTTCAGTAGTTCCCTCTGAATAGCAGCCTACATAGGATTTATTAAGGAATTTACAACAAAAAATAACAAAAGGGTATTGAACTGCAAAGTTCAAAGAGTAGAAAAAAATTAAAAGCATGAACAGATGCATCACCTCCTCTCTTGCTCCAAAGTCAGCCAACATGGACCTCAAATTGCTTTTCTCCTCCTCCACAACTAACAGTTCCTTTTCAATAGCTTCTTTTCTAGCATTTAGCTGTTCTTCTAGCTGCCTCAAACTCTCAGCCTTTTCTGAGATAGCGTTCTCCCTTTGAATCAGCAAGGACTGCCCCTCAAGTAACCTTTCTTGACCTACTTGCAGAACCGTTTCAAGACCATGAAGCCTTTGTCTCTCTAGAACCAACTCCTCCTCTTTAGTTTCAGATCTGAACCAAGTGAGACACATAAAATCCAATTATAGGAGCACATTCAAAAAATCAACACAGGTCAACAGATATACCACCATACGGTTAGAGACATAACAAATACAAACCAAAACCAACAAACATGGATACACGTGAACTTGAGAAACAATGATTCATGCTACTGAAAATTTGAAAGTTCAGAGGGCAATGGTCACATACTCAGTTTTGAAGGAGACATGCTTCAGCTTAATCACATCTTCCTGAATTTCAACTTCCCGTAACTTTCTCTGAGCAACAGCATGGAGACGCCTAGCTTCAGCTTCCAAAGATTCAGCAGTGTGCAATCTTGACTCGGCAGTCAAAGACAGTTTCTGAGCATTTTCTTCTAACATGTGTGCTTCTGCTAGTTTTGTTTCAGCTGCAACCTTGACTTCAGCAGACTCAGACCTAATTTCTCTCAATGCCTTCTCAAGCTGCAGAGATGTTTTTAAGTTCAAGAAACAGTATAGAAGGAGACACCTGAAATGGTAAGTTGACAAGCCACTAAGCAGTCAAGCTAAAGAGGGAAAGAAATATCAAGACATCCAGCCTCTCTTGGTACCCAATGCGATACGGGCACTGATACCCATTGCGATATGTGTGCCTGTATCGTATCGTATTCTCATACGATACGCAATAAAATCGTATTGTTACCAATGGTGGATATTGGACTCTAATATAGATAGCAGTAGCAAGAATAGCAGAATAGAAACTACACAAAAAGAATAACATTGAGCTAATCAACTGATTAAAGTTGGAAGGTAAATATTATGCAGTAGTAATTAGACCCATTGCATTATATGGTTCCTAATGCTAGGGAACAAAAGATTGTCGTGGTAGAAATGAAGATGCTCAGATGGATGTGTGGTCACACAAGGAAGGACAGTATACATGAGAATAATTGAGAGTGGCGCCAATAGATGATAAAATGGAAGAACATTGATTAAGATAGTTTGGATACGTTAAAGGGTGAACAAAAGAAAACTCCGATAAAAATATGTGAAAAGAGAAAGAGGAATACCTTGAAAGAAAACAATAAAGAATGATCTAGCTTATGTTGAGTTAGATAGTAGCATGGCACAGGATCAAACTCTATGGAAATGAAGAATCCATGTAGCCGACCTTATCTGTACGGGAAAAGGCTTAGTTTTTGTTGTTGTAATCAACCAAAACATATACCAGACATATTTCATAAACATAAATCAGTTTAAATAATATAACTTATAAAATTTAAAACAAAATCAACTGTGAGAAGCAATATATATATATATATATATATATATATATAGAGAGAGAGAGAGAGAGAGAGAAGGTGTCCCATCTTTTAATGTTTAATTGATCATATTGGCTTCTCAAAATCATTTGTGAAAAGCAATATATATACATATAGAGAGAGAGAGATGGAGGGAGGAAGGAGTCCCATGATTCCCATCTTTTAATGTTTAATTGATCATATAGTTTCTGCACATGTTGAGGAGAACAACAATATTACCCTCTCCCCGAACAACAAAAAACTCATCTGGTGGCTAGTGTTCTTCGTCTCATAAGATTTATCAAGAACAGGGGCACTTGAACCCTCGAGTTTTTCACTTTTAGATTATTAATTTTCATGAAGAAGAACCCTCATATGGAGGATACATTGTCAATATACAATGAAAGAATACTAAATTACGTTAAAACAAATCCATAACCATTGTAAGAAACACAGGAGGAAACAGATGGCGTACAACCACTTTTGAAGCCTGAATCATGTAGAGATGATAAATGAGAGCTTACATGTTCTACGCATTCTTTCTTTACTCCTGAAGCCGTTTTAAGATCCAGCTCTCGCTTTTCAGCTTCAGCTAAAGAATGCAGAAGCCTAGCTTGTTCTCGCTTGTATTTCTCTTGAGCAGAATTAGACTCAACTTTGACTTGATCATATTTCGATAACCATTCCTTTTTCTCCAAAAGCAGAAGCCCCATTTGGTGCTGGTAGTCATAGAGCTGAATAAAAAGTTCAACTAAGGGTCAAAATTGTGCGAAGGAGAATGCAAAATATCAAATGGTAGAAGACAAAAGGACACCAGTAATTTTTCCGCATAGACATTATATGAAGTGCAGATTCATAAAAAAAAAGGCTTAAGAAAGGCACCAAATTTTCAACTAAGAACAAGAATGTCTAGGTTCGTTCCACATTTTCCTGCAGTAGAGTGAAAGGAAAAAATGTGACCCAACTGAAGTAGCCCTTTCAACTAATTCACTGATCTCGACTACATTCACTAAGCACACGAGCTTTGAGCCACAATCCCAACAAAAGAAACTCCACCGAAAAAACAGCCTTAAAAAATTCAGTGGCAAACCAAAACTTCAACTTTTGGCCTGAACCGTTCAACTGTCCCAATGTTCTTCTACAAACAACCACATAAAGAATAAGATACGAATAAATTCAAGAAAATAATAAAAACAAGATCCGAACAAGAGTGAAACCATTACTTCAATCCACATCGTGAGAAAATCGAAACCAAGAAAACCCAACACATAAATGAGAATAAAAACGGGATATGAATTACATCGGTTTCAAGCTTGGTGATATATGAGATGAGTGTGGCCTTGTCCTTCTGCCGGAGGGTCTCCTCATCGAGGCCTACTTCACGGAGACGCTTCCAGATGTCTTCGTCTGGGATAGGAGTCGCAGCTCTTCTGCTGGATGTGAGAACGGAGCCGAAAACCCTGGAGGACGATTTAGGGGTTTTGAAGGCGCCGTCCTTGGAAGACGACGAGATTGGAGAAGCAGCCGTGGGGGTCATCACCTTCTCCTGATTACCCGCGAGCATCTTCGACGCGAACGAAAGAGAAAACCCTAACTCTGCAACCAAAAATGAGTTTGGATCTTTCAAAAGTTCTTCATCCCTTCGCTCAGGAAGGATTGCAGTTTTCCCCTCTCGCACCACGGGAAGAACGAGAAGGGGAAACCCTACAAATAACCTGTTTAGGTTGTGCTTCTGATTTGAGCTTCCCTGTGAACTCTTCGACTTCGATCCGGTGATTTTGCGAAACCCTTGCTGGGGAAGAGAAGGAAGGAAAAGGAAAAAGGCAACGGAACAACAAAGGCTGCACGGGAATCTTACGTTGCCGCCTTCATTACTTTTCCTTTTCTCTTTTAAATCATTTTTACCTTTCTTGGTGTTCTTTATTACTTTTGAAGCTTTGAACTTCCGACTAAGCTGAAGTTACCATCCTTAGATAGAGAAGAGCGGGTCGGGTATGGACCGGGTCTAGTTCGACCAAATTATTATCCGAGTTTGTAAATCGGGTCAGCTTAGGACCCCAATCGATTGGATCTTACGATGTCCAAATATCCTTTTTGTTACAGTGTGAGAGGCCGAAGCCTAAAACACACACACACACACACATACATGCACCCTATGAGAGTCGAACTCCCCATCAGCAGCAAGAGAGCCTTGTCGTTGACTTAAAAAAAAATTATTGGCAATTTCCGGTTAGATAGACTCTCAGTTTCACCCACCAAACGAGCTGGATTGGGACCCATTATAGAGTAGATTTTCATTGACTCTATCATTTTCGATTCAGTCTATTCAAAAATAGATGGAAACTAAGCCATAAGAAGCGGTCTCTTGCACGACAATGCCCCAATAGGGTATACCAAAAATATCAAGTCACAATCAGCTGAATGAACCAGGTAATATCAACCTTAACTTGAGCCAGGTGTGAACGATCAAGCTTTCATAAAGGTTGAGTATGGCCACCCATCTAAATGGAATGTTGTTACCAAGAAAAGCTTAAGCCGGAGCTTAGCTAACAATCAGCTTCATTTTGTTTAACATAAGTAGGAAAAGGAAAAGCTTGAGCTGCATTCTGAAGTAGACTCCATCAACGTTTTCAACAAAGCTGGAGCTCGGGTCTGATCTTCAGGTGATTTAGATCACCCAACTGCAA
This sequence comes from Brasenia schreberi, assembly GCA_036023115.1. Classification (NCBI taxonomy): domain Eukaryota; kingdom Viridiplantae; phylum Streptophyta; class Magnoliopsida; order Nymphaeales; family Cabombaceae; genus Brasenia; species Brasenia schreberi. The sequence goes on along the minus strand of JAYKKT010000021.1, from coordinate 610,277 downwards.
ACCTGTCTTGGAAGGTTGTACCACGAAGATATTCATATCGACTGGGTTAGCTGAAATGGTCAAATTAATTATTTCCATGCATTTCCCCCCATAGATCGGCCGCATCTCTCTCTCTCTCTCTCTCTCTCTCTCTCTCTCTCTCTCTCTCTCTCTCTCTCTCTCTCTCTATCTATCTATCTATCTATCTATCTATCTATATATATATATATATATATATATATATATATATATATATATATATATATATATTCACACACACACACAAGCATTTGACTCTCTCACTCATCACATGCAGGCAGGCCCCACATATATATTGTTTGTGTGTGTGCCGTACAGATATAAAATGCATGCTAGTGATGAAGAAAGCATGATCAACAAGTGCAATTGTTGATCTTTTCTCCAACAACTTACTAAACCAAACAAAATTATATAAAATAATTATGAAATTTTCATTTGCCCTAAGAAAATGACATTTCCGTTAAATATTTCATCCTACCAATACCGAACCATGTGGATAGGACGAGTGTTCTCCACAAAAATATAAACAAGCACGAGCATAAGCCAGCCAACAACTAATTTTTTTGTTGTAATTCACTAGCTAGATTATTAATGAAATTGAAATGCCATCAGATCATGTATAGCCATTACGCATCTTAGCTTGCTGAGGGAAGAAAGCAACAGCTTCGAAACGAAAACTGGTGAAGGTAGAACTTAAAAGAATATAAGAAGAAAATTCAAATATGTTTAAGAGTTGTACAAGTTATTGCAACAGTAGTATCAATGGAATCTATGAACAGGTAGAATTAAATGAGGGGTCAAGCTTCTCATTTCTTAAATTTGAGAATTCCAGATGATCCCGTTATCTGACATAGGATGCATGCCCATATTACATGCCAGCCGTTCAGATGCATTCATCTGGACGGCCAAGATCAAACAAAATTTCGATTTTCCCTCTTCTCAAATTTCGAGAAAAAAGCTTTTGACATGGTGAAATACATTTTCAATGGCTAAGATCTGAAACAGAACACCTGCACCATCGGATATATACGTCAGATATGACAGAATACTTTTCGAAAAATTCAGGATGGCTGCAACAGTATCTCAGTAAGGCGAAGAGGTACCTTAGGAAAAATTTAGTCGGATTTTCAATAATTTAAAGACTCTGTAGAAAGAGATGAGCGGTAGTTATTCAATTGTGGAATCTTTGTGTGCAATTGTAGCAGCAGCCGGGCAAGAACTGTCATAACAAAGGAAAATGACATACCATTAATCTAAACTCAGTCTTTATTCCAATTGAAATAAAAGCAAAACCCAATTGATTAAGACCGTCATAACAAACTACAAAAGTCGAGGAAATTACAGAGAAATTATATGCAAACTTCGTCAAAAGAAAGAGTCAAGAACCAGATTGAAACATCCGTTAAAATGAAACAATGATCGAAACCCACAGAAGACTCGTTACAAAATTTACAGCACTGATTTACACTGGCAACACAACCACAAATATTTATGAAACAAAGTAATTTGGTTCTAACGAGGACGCTGGTACCAACCCTTGCTGCTGGGACAGGAAAGGAAAATTAGATCCGCAGGAAGTGGACGAAAAAAGGTCAGACCAATTAGTGTTTTCTAGTCCATACACAGGGTCCAATCTCTCAACTGCTTGCATTTCATTCAGTTGAACAGGAAAATCAATTGAAGATCTCAACTCAAACATGTGGTTGATAGTTTTTTCCACCTTGTATTGATTCATTATCGGCGAGTCATGATCCCCATCGTTGACAGAGATGGATGCTTCACTGAAAGAAAATTCATTATTTAGACTTTCATAGTTGTTGGTGTAAAGCTGTTGCCAAGCTGAGATTTTCTTCTCATCAGATTGGCAGAAATCTGACGAAATTGTTCCCTCAGTCATTCTCAGAAGCGCGCTGAACGATTGCTGGTGGTATAGAGATGGATCTTTCATTTGATGTAAAAGGGATGTTGACGATAGAACGCCCGGCTGAGACCAATAAGAGTTTTGCTGCCCAACGGTAGAAAATGCCACTAATGGGTGATCCAATTTCTTTTCACCATTAATGGCAGAAGACGCTTTTAGAGTTTGCAGTTGCTCCTTTCTTTTCCCTAGCAACTTCTTTTTCAACTTGGTGTTCCAATAATTTTTTATGTCATTGTCAGTTCTTCCCGGCAATTGAGAAGCAATTATAGACCACCTAGTTGCAAGAAAACAAGAAAGATACATATGTAAATCTCAAAGATATAATAATGCCTTGGAAGCTTAAACCATTATTATTGTATAAAAGCCAATTAATTTGGAAACGATAAAGTTTGGTGCAAATTACCTGCTTCCAATACTTGCGTGTAAGCTACAAATGATGTTATCTTCCTCCTCTGCGAAACCACCGTGCTTAAGATTTGGTCTTAGATAATTCAACCACCTCAATCTGCAACTCTTTCCGCATCTCTTGAGCCCTGAATATATAAATAAAGAAAATTTCATGTCCTATGTTCGGAATCTTCATGATGAATATAAATAAGTTGGCACTTGTTATCCTTCGTTCATCTTTTTCTTATCTAGGCTGGTTATGTTTTTCCTCCTGATTAAGTTAAACAGGAAAGACAATACATGAGTTCTATTGCCAAAGAGAAAGTTGAAACCCATGGCAGATTGCATTTCCATCAATTTGAGATCAATTATGAAATTTTTTACATGAACAAAAGCTTTATTAAACCATAGCTTCTGCAATGAGACAACTAGACAGAAGACACTTTGTTCATCGACGGTAGATCAGATCTTCAATCAATCACAAATAAACCATGCAACTCATATTACCTTGGAATATGTTTTTGTCCTCCCCCCCCCCCCCCACTCTCTCGGGAAGGAAAGAACAAATTTGTTCACGGTTTGGAATAAATTTTCTTTCAATATGATTCTTTTTACTCAACTTACCTATCTTCTGCGGCAATGCAATCCAGTTTCCTCCAGTGCCATGCTTTTGGATAAACTCTCTGAGCTTGTTATCCTCCTCAGGAGACCATGGTCCCTTCTTGACGTTAGCTTTGTCACAGCACGGAGCTCTTCCCATGGCCTCTCTCTCTCTTCCTCTCAAAACTAAACGAGAGCGCTAATTGGTGGTAGGAGAAAGATGAAACAATGACAGACGATGGTTTCTCATAGTTTATAGAAATGACAAAGTGGGAAGAGCGAGAGCCAAATCCATCACGTGAAATTTAATATAGTCGTAAAGACGGGGCCTAAGTGGTAAAGAAAAAGAGAGCGTATATTAAAATGCAGGATGATTTGAAAAAACCAGAGAAATGAAGGAGGGAGGAAGACTCGGGTTCTTTCTTGTCTTTCCTGCAGTAGAATCTATCACAATTTCATCACCTTCAACCTCCACGTGCCCTCCCTCGGTTGACGTACGCTTAGTCGATTCGATCCCGAGACCTCGACTTCCTTGAAATCCCGGCCAATACCCTTTACAAAAGCTTGTATGGGAAGGAAACCATTGAATTCACATGGAACTGATGCTCATCTCAAAACTGTATCCAATATTTCAAAAATAAATAACAGACGTTGATCATAATATCGAAGATATGAGTTTTCCTATTTCGAATTGTCAAGTTTTGCCAACAAAATGTACAAAGGCATCTGCCTTTCGAGTTCTTTTCTTTTCCCACGTAATCCACAATTTCAAGTTATGGATGACGTTTGTTTGACTGCATTCATACATTCAAACGAACAAATTAATTTTTTCTGATAAAAAATCCAAAGAAAATCAGACTTTCTTAAAAAATCCAGCTTTCCAGGAAATTACAGAGTTTAATAATTTTCTGCGACATTGTTTGGTGGCCCAACGCATTAAGCAAATAAAGCTCGACGAGAAGCCAAGTCTTGTGGTCGTGTCTCTAGCTTCTTAGTGGTTGATACGTATCGAAAACCGTGTCCTAGATGCACTTATTCTAAAGTTCAGTTACATAATCTACCAAGTTGCAACCCAAATTTCCGAATTCTTTAATACGTCCGAGTTTTAAAATGATAGAAAGGCTCCCCTTTGAGAAAAAAGGAAAAGAGAAAGGCGATGACTAGAAAGCCAATCTAGACCGTGGAGTTCTTTCTATTTACCGCCTTCCATTTCCCCAAGGAAGCCTACATTTACTTTCGTCAACACCGCAATGTGAAACGAACACTGTTGTTTTTCTTGTGTTCGAATCCACATCGAACCTTCCCTTTGATCCACCAACAAAATTAGCGCCCCTCTCATATTGAAAGTTGTCCATTATCACGCTTTTGACTTCACTGCTTAACCGATTCTTTTATTTATTCCGGGAAAATGAGTTGCAGACATTCTACGGATGCAATCTTTGTGGTCGGGGAAAAACTTAAACTTTCTCTGCTATGGCTGGCCCCTGAATTTCAAAATCCTTTACTATCAACTTTAGGCCCCAAAATTTTACAGCCACCTATAACATTTACTTTTTAGGCCCCAAATTTTAAGGCCACACACATCATACCCAATTTCGTAGGCCCCAAAACTTTAAGACAGGCCACGAATGTTGAAGTAAGTATCCTATTTTGACTTAAGGCCTCAAATTGTGTTGAACTGCCTTGGCTTGAACAGTATATTTTTCCTGTGTTTGCGCATTGCATGAAGCGTCTTGCTTGGGTTTCATCAGTGAATGGGACATGAAAGACACTGTGGATATGATAACAAAAGGTGTGATAGCAACAGTAGCACCATATGGAAAATTGGTATGGATTGGCATGAGCAGATCATTACAATCCAGGGGTAGTAAATCTAGCGACTAAAACAAGCAAAGGATTATAACTAAATCACGATGAAATCAAATCATGTTTAATTAGCACGCTTTTTAATACTTGCTTTTTATGAACTAGAGTTGAGATCTTCATGTAGAACACGTTTTTGCTTAATTTTTATTCGTAAACACCAACGTATTTTCTCGTGCATGCGTTGCAAGTCCAAGTCAAGGATTGAATTTGAAGTGAACTCGATCCGCTCCTCGACGTTAAAATATTCACTGATAACCATTGCACCTGTTGTTTTCAGGTTAAGGGTTCTGTCCATAACAAAGAAGACTCATGCTTCATGCCAAATGCAAGTATCTAGAACAAAAACTTCAACGGATAGTTAATGGCTCGCTGGAAAAGGATCGATTCACACCTGAAAATGTTGAAATCACCTTGCTATGATCGAGCAGCAAATTTTCTACATTGGAGGTAAAAGGGGACCGAGGCGCATGACTTTGACATATTCCTATATCAGCCAAAAAACTTTGTTTCTTGTTCTGTTCGCAGTTTCACTGTCCGTGAAAGATCTCTTTCTCTCACACACAAACACACACTCTCTCTCACACAAAAAACGTATACCCACAACACAAGGCATGCATCCTTATGAGTCATGGGTGCACTTTTGAATCCCATCCTGTCCACAAGTGGAGCTAAGCGATTTCATTAAAAAATAAAATCGAAGGGGACGGTTGCACATGGGGTTGACTCTCAGTTTGTTGCTAACAGCTAGAGTTGCAACGAACATGATACGGCATTTTGTGATTCTTTAGAGTCAAAATGAAAAGCCAAGCTACAACTAGGACCATGGACTCTGTGAACCTGTCGGACGACCCCAATGTTGCATTTCTTTATTTGCAGATGAAAACGACAATATGGGCTCTGTTAGTTCTTCAATTTTAGGTGAGTTTGAGATGGTCACCCTCAATTCAGTAAACAATTTTGATGATTTGGTACAACGGCGAGGATGAAGCCGTATCATATACACGCCCCAGGTATCGAACTAATGAACTTGGGCATGAGAATCGACCCCCTAGCCAAGTGACTTGTGATCGCTCTTTTTGTTCATTAAGACGCAAATTTTCGAAACATACGAAAAGAACAACGGCAAAAGAGTAATGGAAACCAGGACATGGATATTATGATATCCATTTGCTTTATTATCGTGGTAAATGTGCAAGCTAAGCACGACGTTACTGACAGATCATCTTAGATGTGCATCATTGAAAGATAACTAGCTCGATCAATATGCCCAAGGGAAAGGACTCTATCACCCTCTTATTATAATCAAGCATTAAAGCCATTCGACCTCAATAATGACTCGATCAAAGAATACCAATCATATGCAGCACTCTGCACAATAGTTCACTTCTCTAGGGGGGTTCGGCTCACAAGTTGCAAGTCATGAGTTCGACACCAGGGTCGTCCATACTCGCTTCCCCATTGTAAACCACCCATAGGCCAAGTTACACGGCAAAAATGATATACAGTTGGAGTCTCATTTTAACTTCCTTCCCCACTTGGTGGATTAATTTAAAGACTATAATTGGCAAGATGAGGATTACTATTGTAGGTATGCTCGAATCTGTTTATCTGGCCTTCGCCTGAACCTGAATCTCGAGGCACATGAGGTTCCCTCCTTCATCACAAACTATTCAGTGCGTCAGACAAGAGCCAAAAAGAGGGAAAGCTGCGCTCTGGTTATTTGGCAGCTGATCTTTTCAGCCCCATTTAGGAGACGATCGAAGGCTCGAATAATATACTTTGGAAAGTCGAGCTTGAAAAGGAAACCTTAGATTTGCTCCACTTGTATAGTGGCTCAACACAGGTGGAAGCCTAAAGCCAAAATGCATGGGATCGATACCGTATGCTACTTGAAAAATTGGGGTCTATGCCTAAATTTTCTCGGGCCTTTTGATGCACATTCAAGGCCTAAAGAGGTTGCCTTGGTGGCCTTATATATGGACAAGCCACACTTGTATATAGGTTAATTACATAATATAGGCATTAACATACAAAGAATAGTTCGATGCACAGTGTATCCTCCGGCGAGTTGGTGCCCACAATCCTGGCTAAGGAGCCACAAGCTGAAGGTCATGAGTTTGGTACCCGGGTGTGCATCTGGATTCAGTATCCTGACAGTTCCCCCAAAATAGATATAGGCATCAACTTGTACATGACCTCAACAAGACAAGATTAAAGTATCATAATATCCCAATTAGTTGGGTGTACGCTTCCTCAACAGGACAAGAATTTTATTTTATCAATATTAACAGTAAATTTTTAGTTGCACATGCATATGCTTTTTTAAATTTTTCTATCACAATTATAGAAACTTTGAGCTTGTAAACTTTAACAAGAAACCTCTTGTTTAGCCTTTCGAATTGCAGCTCGTCTCAGTATAAGCACATGATCTTATCCTAAATGAGCAAATAAGATGAGTGAATCTGGAGGTTAACGAGACAGAGAAAGAACAGCCTTAATTAGCACGCTTCTTTCTATGATTTGTATATCTCTAAAGCCAATCATGCAATGCAAGGATCATCATCCATATTGGTTACCATCGTTTGTATAACATTTGTACTTCATTTTTTTCGATAACAGAACCAGTAAGGGTCTTCGGATCCCACTTGCCTTTCGTAAAACAGCCCCTTGTATATGTTTGGCTCATTTGCCTGCCCGGCTTCGGATGCTCTTAAGATTCAATCATATCAAGCATATATGGAGATTCATAAAATGGTTCAAACCGAGTTGCAGCCTTACAGGTGCAGCTTGGCTTGCCAGGATATGAGACTATCTCTCCATCAGTTAAACATCTTGTTCAGGACCCTTAATTATTGAATGTCATGGATCAGGAAGTCTCCGAGAATTCGCAGAGTTTTCCAGTACAAAATTTTTAAAAAAAGGTTCCTGCAGACGTCGTCGTAGAGTCAAAAGTCCGTAGTATGCTTTACTTTGAAATACTGCACCCTGATAGGAGCTTAATTTTCAAGTTGACTACTAGAAAACAACTATTTCAATCAAGTCGTTATGCAGATCAGTCAACGAAGTAGTTAAAATCAGTGTTATCCGTATCGCACCATATACGTATCGTAACGATACGATACTGTATCGTACGATACGAGACGATACGCCCAAATTTTTTTTTTCAAAATTTTTTTTTTTTTCAAATTTTTTTTGCATGTTTCTGCCCTCTCTTTCCCTCTCTTCACTTCCCTTAAAGGCATCCTCCAATATGCTTATAATTTGGGTTTATAATTTTATTTATTTAATAAAAATAATGTATAAAAAAAAATTTATGACAAAATCATTTCCCTTTCTATTACAACTTTTAGGTATATTTTTACTAACAGTTTCTAATTTCATAAGATCGTAAACAATTAAAAATATTTAGTTCTCTCGGTTCATTGAGTAGGGATTTCACAACTTCACTATTTTAAGGTTCACGTTACATGACTTCCATTGAGTTGAACATGATCAATGTGTGTGAGGCTTAACTCAGTCTGTGAAGTGAGAAATGAAGCTCATGCATTAGTTAAAAAGCTAGTCTCCAATAAGAGAAAAAGGGGACATCATCAAGTAATAATATAACATCATTAAGGTGTCATAGACTCAATAATCAAAGAAATGGAGCTCTTTGTTTTGCTCACATATGAAAATTAGCAAATATGACAACTACATGTACAAAGATAGCAGTTTGTTAATTTTGATATATTACATGAGTGAATTATGGAAGATAACGAAGAAAATGCACTTCTAAGTCCTAACTGAAGAAGACATTGCATGAATTAATTTGAAGTGCAACAACATCATCAAGGAGAAGATGAAGATTATTTAGTTAATGATCCTGATACAAATTTACAATATGTAAAATATAAATGTATTTCATTTTTTGATTCAAAATATATAATTTTGGATGTAATTGTTCAATATTAAATGTTCAATTTGTGCTAAACTTTGCATTATATGAATTTAAAGCAATTACCAGATTTTTTCAAAATTTTCCAGAATTTTCTTGATTTTTTTCAGATTTTTACTAATTTTATTGATTTTTTAAATAATTTTTATAGTTTTTTAATATTAAAGTACGATACGATACATCCGTATCGTGGAGCCCAACGATACGCGATACGATACGCGTCGGACAACACTGGTTAAAATATAGTTTCTAAAACCTTGCAATGTAAAGCCCCCCGAGGAAGAACAAAGAATTGCAATTTGAAACCTTCAAAAGCTAAAGACCTCAACTTGTGATATAATTAAGGATCAAGAAGCAGTCAAATATAAATTTCCATGCTCATTACATTTTGAATTATAGACGATGCATGTTAAAGTTCGTAACCAGCGGGACACTGCACTTTGCAGCAGTTCGTGAGAAACTTTTATATCAAGAGAAGACATGATTGTTTGAATTTGAGACCTCTCTCTCAACCCCCCGTACATACATACATGCATACAACATACACACATATATAATTCATGAGAATTAATGTTCATTTACTAATTGAGAAAATTGTGAAGAAGATAAACTGTAAAACGCAGCAAAATGTGTGTGTGTGAGAGAGAGACCACAACAAAGTCTTTGTTTATCTTATGACACCTTCCATATGTCAGCAGTGACATCGATGGAACTATTAAAAACCATGAATTTGCCCACGTAGTCAAACAGGGCCGATATTTTAGAAACTAAGTGATCTGTTATGGCATTGCGTACCATTAAACATATTTATCGGCTGCTACAATTCATATATAAATGTCAAAGCATATCAATTATTTTAAATTTGGAGAATCTTACAGCACTTTTACCTGTTTCTTTCCACTAATTAATAGACCAGCGTTGGTGTGTTTTCCATACCCTTTCAAATTTTATGCAAAGCTATGGAGACGATCGAAGGCTCGAATAATATACTTTGGAAAGTCGAGCTTGAAAAGGAAACCTTAGATTTGCTCCACTTGTATAGTGGCTCAACACAGGTGGAAGCCTAAAGCCAAAATGCATGGGATCGATACCGTATGCTACTTGAAAATTTGGGGTCTATGCCTAAATTTTCTCGGGCCTTTTGATGCACATTCAAGGCCTAAAGAGGTTGCCTTGGTGGCCTTATATATGGACAAGCCACCCTTGTATATAGGTTAATTACATAATATAGGCATTAACATACAAAGAATAGTTCGATGCACAGTGTATCCTCCGGCGAGTTGGTGCCCACAATCCTGGCTAAGGAGTCACAAGCTGAAGGTCACGAGTTTGGTACCCGGGTGTGCATCTGGATTCAGTATCCTGACAGTTCCCCCAAAATAGATATAGGCATCAACTTGTACTGACCTCAACAAGACAAGATTAAAGTAGCATAATAACCCAATTAGTTGGGTGTACGCTTCCTCAACAGGACAAGAATTTTATTTTATCAATATTAACAGTAAATTTTTAGTTGCACATGCATATGCTTTTTTAAATTTTTCTATCACAATTATAGAAACTTTGAGCTTGTAAACTTTAACAAGAAACCTCTTGTTTAGCCTTTCGAATTGCAGCTCGTCTCAGTATAAGCACATGATCTTATCCTAAATGAGCAAATAAGATGAGTGAATCTGGAGGTTAACGAGACAGAGAAAGAACAGCCTTAATTAGCACGCTTCTTTCTATGATTTGTATATCTCTAAAGCCAATCATGCAATGCAAGGATCATCATCCATATTGGTTACCATCGTTTGTATAATATTTGTACTTCATTTTTTTCGATAACAGAACCAGTAAGGGTCTTCGGATCCCACTTGCCTTTCGTAAAACAGCCCCTTGTATATGTTTGGCTCATTTGCCTGCCCGGCTTCGGATGCTCTTAAGATTCAATCATATCAAGCATATATGGAGATTCATAAAATGGTTCAAACCGAGTTGCAGCCTTACAGGTGCAGCTTGGCTTGCCAGGATATGAAACTATCTCTCCATCAGTTAAACATCTTGTTCAGGACCCTTAATTATTGAATGTCATGGATCAGGAAGTCTCCGAGAATTCGCAGAGTTTTCCAGTACAAAATTTGTAAAAAAAGGTTCCTGCAGACGTCGTCGTAGAGTCAAAAGTCCGTAGTGTGCTTTACTTTGAAATACTGCACCCTGATAGGAGCTTAATTTTCAAGTTGACTACTAGAAAACAACTCTTTCAATCAAGTCGTTATGCGGATCAGTCAACGAAGTCGTTAAAATATAGTTTCTAAAACCTTGCAATGTAAAGTCCCCCTAGGAAGAACAAAGAATTGCAATTTGAAACCTTCAAAAGCTAAAGACCTCAACTTGTGATATAATTAAGGATCAAGAAGCAGTCAAATATAAATTTCCATGCTCATTACATTTTGAATTATAGACGATGCATGTTAAAGTTCGTAACCAGCGGGACACTGCATTTTGCAGCAGTTCCTGAGAAACTTTTATATCAAGAGAAGACATGATTGTTTGAATTTGAGACCTCTCTCTCAACCCCCCGTACATACATACATGCATACAACATACACACATATATAATTCATGAGAATTAATGTTCATTTACTAATTGAGAAAATTGTGAAGAAGATAAACTGTAAAACGCAGCAAAATGTGTGTGTGTGAGAGAGACCACAACAAAGTCTTTGTTTATCTTATGACACCTTCCATATGTCAGCAGTGACATCGATGGAACTATTAAAAACCATGAATTTGCCCACGTAGTCAAACAGGGCCGATATTTTAGAAACTAAGTGATCTGTTATGGCATTGCGTACTATTAAACATATTTATCGGCTGCTACAATTCATATATAAATGTCAAAGCATATCAATTATTTTAAATTTGGAGAATCTTACAGCACTTTTACCTGTTTCTTTCCACTAATTAATAGACCAGCGTTGGTGTGTTTTCCATACCCTTTCAAATTTTATGCAAAGCTATGGAGAGAGAGAGAGAGAGAGAGTATTGTACTTGGTCGTAATCTGGTCCAATTGGATGAACCTTTGATTTTTTTCAGACTCCACTAGGTGTTCCATAGGGCTTGGTTTTGGTTTTCTTTTTGCTATTATTTAAAATTTTAATTGATAACTGGATGATTCAGTTCTCAGAATCTTTGGGGGTCGATCCGAAACGATTAGGGTTACATCCCTAATTTTTGCCGGATAGCGTGCCTAATCATGCAAACCTACTCACCAAATATCGATCCGTTTCTTGCTGATTGGAAACGCGGAAATGATTTCATATGCAATTATGCGCTGAACAGGAAAAGAAAAAAATTAACAGATCATCGTTGCCAGCTGGCAACTTATAATATAGCGGTTTCCGAGGCATGAATAAAAAATTAAACAATGATGTATTGCGTATCAAATGTGGGTAGCCTAATTTTAACATAATACTGATGGCAATCACAACCCAACCCAGTTGGGGCAGGTCGAGAACCTGCCGCGTGTTGGGTTGTGTTGGGTTTTATTTAATATGGCCGGGTTGAGGGTTGACCACACCCCGACCCGCTCCACAATACACACACACACACACATATATATATATATATATATATATATAGGTATTATACTTAAATATAATATACCCTATAAAGATAAGGCTTAAAAGATACCATTTTATAATGATGATAGTATAATTACTTGGTAAACATATTGAATTTTGTTTAATTATTTCTATAATAAAAATCTTATAGATAATGCGAGCCGGGTCACGTCGGGGTTGGTTCTAGAACCACCCAGCTGCGGGTCCGGTCGACTAAAGCTTTCAGTTTTCTTTCTGGTCGGGTTCGAGTTGAGTGCAAACCCGCCCCTTTGTCATCCTTGACAGACGAAAGCCAGGCACAAACAGAAATCCTCTCTTTCTCTCTCACACACACAACATCGAAAAGATGGAGACACTTGAAGAGATGCCACGCGCTTTCAGATAGTAGCTGTGTTCTTAAAAGCTATATCATATCCAAGAGTTGGGTCGCGTGACTCTTGGTGTGGGACTACTTGCCTATATTTGTAGAATAATTGATTAAGAAGGCTTTCATTTCCTTGCCTCTTGTTCTTTTCATCTTGAACATCACGTACGATGACCTGAACTAGTGATGAGTTGGTTCGTAAAAGTTGCATTCAAATCCAAAAGTGAAAGTTAATTTTGGTTATTGATATATAAAATGAAACCAGAGTAACCAAAATGGGTCGTAATCAGATTTAGGATTATGGACCCAGATCCTAATTAGTACTCACCCTGTTTGCAAGATTTGGTTCAATATGATCCATTTAGCTGGCTTCGAAATAATTAAAGGGTTAGGACTGAGGATGGTAATCTCTACCCACCCGTACACACACACACACACACATATATATATATATATATGTGCATGCATTCACATAAAATATATGTGTATATATATGTTTTATATATACAATAATTATATACTTTAGATGCTTAAAATGTTTTATGTAGATATGGATGTATGCATATATATACATATAATCACTTCTGATTTAATAATATGAAATACTATTTTATGTAAATTATATGATTTAAACTATTTTTTCTTTAAAAGATCATTTTTATAGATTTAAGGGTGCCCGATACCAAAGTGGGTATGGTGCAGGTGAGGGGTAAAAACCCGCCCCATTGACATCTAGGACTTTATATTCGCCGCAACAAGTCAAACTTAAGTGCATCAGGGCATTATAGAAAGCACGACCCATCCTGTACCAGATTTAATAACAAAAGGTGATATTGCATAAAAAGGTAGAGAAAGCAACACCAGGTCAAACCACCAAAACAGAAATGTGACGAAGGCAACACGAAGGTAGCAGGTGCGATACGATAACGTCACACCTATTTGAGGGGGGGTGTAAACACCGACGCCTATTCCCTTGTCTGCTCTGATGCGGGGATGCCCTTTCTCTTAATGACAGGGTCTGGGCTTATTACACAATTAAACTATCAAAAGAACGCAAAATTATTGAAACAGAAAGAGATGAAGAAGTTCATTTTCCCAAGCATAGAAGATGCCTTTGTTCATGAGGACCTTCAGTTATTTGAGACTCATTGAACGGGGATGACATTGAAGAAAGGATTTTGCTGAAAGAGTGCTGTTCCTCGATATAAGAATTTTCTTACAGACTAATTTATACCTAATATAGCATCTTTTTCCGGAATATTGCCTTAAAATAGGACTATTGATCGAACAAACCAAGAGCATGCTCATTAGAGTCTTCCTATGAGAGCTGTAACTTTGCCAGATTTGGATTTAGACAAAAAATTCTTATATCAAGAGACGAGTTGATCTCTTAGCCCTCCAAAGTCTCTATACACATTGCCATTAGTGTGATCCTTGAAGTTGTTAAGTTACTCAGGCTACTGCGATCCTAAAGCGGTTTGCAATTCAACAAAAAAGTTCAGTGCTATTATATGAAGTCCTTACAAAATCCTTCCACACTTCCTCTCGGGGAATTCTCTAACCCGGCCAAATGCTTCCTGCTTTACAGGATAAAGTGCGGATTATATGCAGAAGAAACAAGTCAGTTCTATAGCTTAAACATGATTTTCACTAAAGCATGAAGAATTTTAACGAAATACTTCATTTTAGCCAATTAATTAGATGAAATGAACGATCACGAAATTGGCCAAAACATGGAAGCTGATTACTTCTTGTAGCAAGAAGCGGCTGTGGCTCGTCTTCCACATTTAAATGAAAGGTGTTTGATTCTCAGTATATTCATGTCAATGTGAAAAGGGCATATCGAACAATTCTCAATCTTAAAAGATACGGTATATATGCATCTCTCTGTCTCTCTCTACTCCCCTCCCCCACCATTTTCACACACAAGGAGGCACAAGAACAGCTTTATTATGGAAAAGCAGCACAAATTTAAAGCTGAAACAACTATTACAGACGATCTCAGCTATAAATTGACTGACGTTGACGACATAACGGACAATAACTGTAAGGAGGACGGTAACAACATGAGTGACATTTTATTGGAACTGGATGCCATGGCATTAACCCTTCCTTATCCTACATATATGAAAACACATACATGCACGTCAAGCCAGATATCCATCCATACACGATGTACTGATACCTAGTAGGGACGCTGGCCTGCGTAATTACCAGGAGGGCTATAGTTGCAGGTAATGAAAATTGCACCGCTGTTGCACTTGACCCTGGCGCACCCAAGGCGCACTGAATTGCGCCAAACCACCTGGGTGTAGTGCCCACACACCTTACCGGCCGTGCAGGTGTTGGTGTTGTAGTTATAATACTGCCGCTCGGACACCCACGAGTTCACTGCCTCGGCTGCAGTCCACTCTTTTCCACTCCCCAGAATAGGTTCTCTCCATAAGGTCCACCAGAGTGCACCAACTTGCAGTCAGCGACCCTCTTGTTTGCGTAGTTCTGCGCGTAGGTGGCGACGTTCTGATCCCAGACCAGGGGCTTTATGCTAAGCCCCGAGCGAATTCTGTTGTGTGCAACAAGAAAGTCTTGTCGTGAGTTTTGGGCATGAGTCAGATGGATCAAGCACAGGCCAAGCAGCAATACTACCCACACAAGTGCTGGTGAACCAAAGCGTGTGTGGGATCCCATTGGACCTGACAACGCACTTAATTAAAACAATCTGGGCCTATCGCTAAGATGAAATAAACTCTCTACATGATCACTTCCTCTACGTTCTGAATGGCCATAAATCGTTGCATATTTATAGAGAAGTGTCCAGCTCTATTAGGTCAACCATCTGTTTCATGGCGTGACTTTTAATGGTATGCAGCCAGACATAACAAAATTGTTCAAGTGGTACTTCTTTACTCGGTCGCAAACCAGTGGCACACCTCTGATTAACGGGTCTAGAATCCTGCATTAAACTAAGTACCCTGGAACCGCTTTTGAGTCCTAAACCGCCTGGAAGGAGAAAAAACATTAGAAGTTCGAGATTAAGGATAACAATAGGAAAAATTTGGAAACTAGTATAGCTTGGAACCGTGGGTTGCTGTTTTAGGCCGGTTTCGGTTCCACGAGAGGTGGAATCAGACCCGAACAGGGTGACATTCAGTTCTCGGTCTAGCCTTAGTTTTTACTGGTTTTGGTTTCAGTCGGTTTCATTTAAACCACATTCAGTGGCATGTGACCGTGCGCACACAAGTACACACGTCATAGTAGAAGGCCTTGGTCTTTTAATTCACCGATCCGCTAAACGTGTTTAATTAATTAAACTGAACTAATCTAAATTTTGCTTGGAAACTAGTAGCTTGGAACCGTGGGTTGCTGTTTTAGGCAGGTTTCGGTTCCACGAGAGGTGGAATTAGACCCGAACAGGGTGACGTTCAGTTCTCGGTCTAGCCTTAGTTTTTACTGGTTTTGGTTTCAGTCGGTTTCATTTAAACCGCATTCAGTGGCATGTGACCGTGCGCACAGAAGTACGCATGGATGAAGGTGCAGCCACCCTGATAGCTCGACATGAGACTACTTATGGGAGGTCTGAACAGGTCTGTCATCAGAGAGGCTGTAGAAAGACCCACAGAGATGCTGAGGCGGGACCACAGTGCAGCTGGATTTACCCAAAGCGGTAAGGCCAGAGGGACACATACTTAGACAGGGCATGATTGGGCTATTTCGAGAAGGTAGGCACATGAAAACGACTCGTTGCAAGGAAGCAGGGTACAAGGCAAGGAAAAGCGATGTTTCCTAGCTAGGCGGTTGGTCAGGAGGGGTCTAGTGTCAGGTCATAGGGTACCCTAACCAGTGTCAGTTTATTGGCCAGGACGGGTTTGTAGGAGGTGTCTCCTAGCCAACAGATGAGCGGCTGGCTAGGTAGAGTCAGTTTCTGATTAGTTATACTGATCCAACCCCTTAGTCTATAGAAGGGCAAAGGGGTCGAAGGTTGAACATATGAAGTTGAATGGGAATCAGAAATCGAGTTGAAGTCTGAGTTTCGGAGTGTTGAAGTCTGAACAAAGGGGTCTCCAAGAAAGACAAGCTCCAAGTAGGAATTCGACGAAATGGCTAAGGCAAAGACCGAAGTGACTAAGGCAAAGATGCATTAAGGACTCAGAGGACGCAAGGGAGAGACAAGAAGGCGCATTTAACGATCTCCTTAGGTCGGCCCCATTACCATAAAGTAACCTTGGGTAGAGCCGGATTGTCAAAGGGGCAAACCATAGGGCGGTGCCTTTGAGAGTCGCATGAACTCCCCTTGGTGGGCTCTTGCACAGGTTGAACCTAATTTCATGAGGTAGGATATCTTTCCTCATTAGGAAGCTCTAGGGTCGAGTCTTTCATTGCATACCTATGAGGGATTGTGCCTTGTAAGGACTTATTTCATTGTATGCCTTAGAAATATTTTGTAAAATGGGACAAGCCGAGGTTCTTTGTAAGTTTCAAAGTTCAGTGTCACTTAGATGTTTTGTTGTGCATACCTTAGTTCTCTTTTATTAAGGCTGATTGGTACTGAGCACAATACTAGTTATCGGTGCGACTTTGGTAACAGAAGTGGTATTAGAGCCTAATAATAGTTACGGCTCAGCTAAACGGAGTGCTTTTGTTGCCCAACAGTGCAAGGAGTTGTTAAGGAGCAACTACGGAAGAAGAGACTTCATCAACACTCATTTCTAGACGTCCAAAAACATCAAGACCCCAAAGATGATGCAAACGTGCGTCGACTTTCTAGCTACTGAAGATGATGAAGGGGTGATTGCCCCCGACCCAGTGGACATGGTAGTTGCTTTGGAAGAACAACTCAAAAGACTTCAGAAGAAACTGAATCAAGCTCAAGCTAACTCCCAACTGTGTACTTTATGCTCGACCTACCCCAGGTAATCCTAACAGCCGGGATCCTACAAGTGCTCTTAATACCGACAGATCAAGGCACTGCCTCTAATGGAGCTAACAAGGTGCAAAGACCTAAAGTGCTTGAATCGAAGAAGTTTAATGGCCCAAGGGATGCTAAGACCATAGAAAACTTCCTATACGACATGAATACGTTCTTTGAAGCAACTCGGACCCCCGAGGAGGATACTCTTAACGACGATTTTCTTATATAGAGGGAGACGCCGAATTGTAGTGGCGGACCAAGCAATGGGTGACAGGACCCGATAGCCTGCCAACCATCAGCACGTGGGCAAGGCTAAAGAACGAACTTCAACTCCAGTTAATGACCACCTACACGAACTGACAAGCAGGGAAAGTTATCATGTAGGTGAGGTAATACCGAAGCCCTACGGAAATATGTAAGGTGATTCTCTTCTGTCTTACTTGATGTTAAAGACATGAACGATTAAGATAAACTGTTTCTATTTATACATGGGCTCCATCCTTAGACTTCAATAGAGATGAAGAGACATCACTCGGTGAATGTCTACCAGGCATCACTATTGCAGAAGGCTTAGTAGACCCACACAGAAACAAAGGGAAACAAAAGGATAAAGGAAGTTTCAAGGAAGGCAGTCAGTTTGGCCAAAGAGGTCATGGAAGAAGCTATGGTCGAGGAGGATAAAGACATAGGAATTAACGGGGAGGCAAAGGCACAGGTAGGAGAGCTAACAGAGGCCATACTCTTCCCAGTGCACCTCAATAAAGTGGCCAGGCTCCCGGAGGCCTAAGACCCCCAAGAGGGTATGGGCATGGCAAAGGTTGATCCCAAAGACAAGTGGGGTGCGGCTAAGGGTGTTTCAAGTGTAGAAAGTAGCACTTCGCTAGGGAGTGTCCTAAAAGTGCAGTGGCTAACGCAGTTATAAAGGAACTCGAGGGTAACAAACCAATGAAGTAATGGTCACCCCCTTCCAAGTTTGGAATGCAATCACCATAGAGTGCCCCATAAGAATGACACTGCTCTATGTTAAGGTGCAGATTGAACCTTATACAATACGGGCCATGATTGACAAAGGTGCTTCACACTCGATCCTAACGTCAACTAAGGTGAAGGAGACTGGAGTCACTTTGGTGGCATCTGATAAGAGATTGAAGATGGTGAATGAGCCTGTAGGAGGCATTGACGGATTAGCTAAGGCAGTAAGGATAGTTGTGGCATCTGGTCACATGGACTTTATCGTGATGACATTCGACCATTCCACTCTCATCCTTGTCATTGACTTCCTAAGCTAAGGCCATGCCCGCTCCGCATCTTGGCGACTTGATGATAAACGATGAGGAGCAACCTGACTTCGTAATGCACTACGACCCCGACAAGGCTCCTGCCGAGACCCCAAATATGACACCCCCTATGGATGTGGCGTGACTTACTGTCACATCACACGCTAAGGCATTAATGTCAAGACTGGCATAAGGTGCGAACACTAGCCAAAGCGCTATCTCGCAACCCTTTGATAAGGCTAAGGTGATCAAACTGGAGGATTCTTATAAGGCTCCAAAGACGATGTAAAACTTGGCTTTTCTTTCAGCCATTCAAGTTGAAGACAGTTTGAATAAGGGGTTGCCAATGTTGTTGGCAGTGAACTTAGAAGTTGACCCCATGGTGGACTCAACCCCAATAACCGCGGTGGTTCAAAGTGTGTTGAAGGATTTCGAGGACATGTTATTCTTGGAATTGCCTAAGAGACTACCCCCGCATAGAGCAATTAATCATGGCATTGTGTAGATTCCAGATGCTAGACTCCGTGTAGAGGTGCCTACCAGATGGGTCCTTCAAAGCTCACTAAGTTGAGGTAATAGTTGGAAGAGTTGTTGGACGCTAGCATGGTGAGACCATCTAAGAGTCCGTATGGCTCCCCTGTCTTGTTCCAACAGAAGCAAGATGACACCCTAAGGATGTGTGTTGATTATAGGGTGCTCAACAAGGTAACGGTAGGTGACCAATACACCCTGCCCCTTGTGGTAGACTTTTTTGAAAGGTTGTGCGAGGCGAGTTTGCTTTCAAATATGGACCTTAGATTCGGGTACTGGCAGGTGAGGGTTGCCCTCAGAGCCGAGTCTAAGATGATGATGGTAACGCGATATGGGTCCTATGAATTCACTTTAGTGCCTTTCGACCAAACGAATGCCCCTGCCACGTTCATTAAGTTGATGAACAAGGTCTTGCACAACCTGTTGGATGAGTGCGTAGTGGTATATTTAGATGACATAGTTGTGTATAGTCAGCTTTGGGAAGATCATGTTGAACACATACACAAGTCTTTGATAGGCTAAGGGAGCACTCACTCTACGTAAAGTAGGAAAAGTGTGAGTTTGCAAGGTAAAAAATCTCTTTTCTTAGGCATGCCATAGGGCACGACAAGGAGAGGATGGATGGGCGCAAGGTGAAGTCTATATAGGAGTGGGAACCGCCTAGAGGCCTAACAAAACTGAGGAGTTTTCTTGGGCTAGTTAACTACTATCGGTATTTTATTAAGGGGTTCTCTAAACTCACTACCCCCTTAACGGATTTGTTAAAGAAGACTTCAACCTTGGAGTGGACAGGCTGACACCAACGTACCTTTGAGGAGTTGAAGGTGGTTGTGTCGAGTGAGCTAGTGTTGAGGCTCCTCGACTTCTCAGTTCTATTTGAGGTGTACATGAACACTAGCGACGTGGCTATTGTAGGAGTCCTAATGCAAGAGGGTCACCCGGTGGCCCACAAAAGTTGGAAATTGAAGGATGTGGACCACCTCTACCCAACACACGAAAAGGAATTGTTGGCGATAGTGCACTACCTCCAAGTGTAGAGGGTTTACTTATTGGGGTTCCTTTCACGGTTGTAACAAACAACATAACTGCTATGTTCCGAAAGACTAGAAAGAAGCCTAGCAGGACCGTTGTTTGGAGTTGTTGGAGGAGTATGACTTATAGTGGTGCTATATTCTAGAAAGAGAGAACTTGGTTATTGACGCTCTTAACAAAAAACGGGTATAGGTGGCGGTAGCCACCCTACACTGAATCGAGAGTGACATGTTGGACCATGCATTCCAACATACTCAAGAGGACGAGTCTTATGCCAAGAGTCTAGAGCAAGTCAAGGCCAACATAACTACGAAATACTTATTGAAACATGGGTCGCTTTGGAAGCAGCATGGGCAGTTGTATGTACTGAATGCTGGAGGACTTAGAAAAATTTTGCCAAGTGAGTTGGCATGATGCCCCATACTCAAGGCACTCTAGAGTGGACCAGACCCTAGCGATGTTGCAATGCTTGTTTTACTGGCCTAGGGTAAGTAAAGACATTAAGGACTGCATCTGTTCCTCCTCGGTGTGCCAATGGGATAAAACGGAGAAGGCAAGGACGACAGGGTTGTTGCAACCACTGCCCGTGCCTATGAGACCATAGAGTTCGGTGAGTATGGATTTCGTTGGGGGCTTTCCATGTTTTATGGAAGGAGTTGGTCTTCATGGTAGTCAACCATTTTTCTAATATGTTGTATTTATGCCTACAAACCAAGATTGCTTGGTTAAGGAAGCGGCAAGACTCTTTACAAGAGGTGATAAAACACTTTGGTGTGTCGGAAGACATAGTGTCGGATAGGGATGCGCGGTTTACGTCAAATTTTTTGAGGCAGTTGTTCAAGAGAATGGGTTCAAAGCTTCATTTCTCAACAACCAACCACCCACAAACGGATGGTCAGACAAAGCGCATGAATGCTC
The DNA here is from genome assembly GCA_036023115.1 of Brasenia schreberi. Taxonomy (NCBI): domain Eukaryota; kingdom Viridiplantae; phylum Streptophyta; class Magnoliopsida; order Nymphaeales; family Cabombaceae; genus Brasenia; species Brasenia schreberi. The sequence continues at coordinate 588,914 of JAYKKT010000021.1, read as the reverse complement.
TACTTGAAGAATACCTAAGGCACTACGAACTACTAGCCAGCGAAACTGGGTGAGTCTATTGGAGATGATGCAGTTTTCCTATAACTTTCATCGAAGCTCTGCTAGAGGCAATAGCCCTTTCGAAGTAACATTGGGTTGATAACCGCTTCTACCTTTGGACATTGCCTAGGGGCCTACCGAAATTTCCCGACGACGCTCAAGGAGTTGAAAGAGTGCCACACTACCCTAGAAGAGGCACATGCTTCATTGTAAAGAGCCCGTACCTGGATGGTGACCCTTGCGATGGGTGTTTGATGTTGGAAACAAGGTATGGTGGTGGACTCCGGGGTACATCTACAAATAGGTCTACAAGGGAGTGCACTTGGCGCTAAAGCCACACTTTGATAGATCCTTTGAAATAACTCAAAAAATTGGTCGGGTAGCCTATTGGTTGGAGCTACCCGAAAGGTTGAAGGTTCATCATGTTTTCATGTAAGTCAACTAAAACCAATATATTAGGACCCTGGTTGAACTGCAAGATGACCACCTCCCCTTGTGCGTAAGGATGTAGACAAGATGGACATGGTGCTTAATCATGAGGTACGTGGCAAAGGGTCTAGGCGACTTACTTGGTATTTAGTTAATTTGACGGGTAAAACAAAGGAACACGATTCATGACTACTTGTAACAGACCTTTGAGAATATGAAGAATTGATATAATGATACCACACAGACTCGAGGACGAGCCTCGAAGCCGGTGGGGGAGAATTGTTGCATAACCCAGAAAGATAAGACAAAGAAACCCTAAAAAAAGGTTCCTCCAGACGTTGTCGTAGAGTTAAAAGTCCGTAGTATGCTTTACATTGAAATAATGCACCCTCGTAGGAGCTTAATTTTCAAGTTTACTAGAAAACAACTCTTTCAATCAAGTCGTTATGCGGATCAGTCAACGAAGTCGTTAAAATATAGTTTCTAAAAGCTTGCAATGCAAAGCCCCCTAGGAAGAACAAAGAATTGCAATTTGAAACCTTTAAAAGCTAAAAACTGCAACTTGTGATATAATTAAGGATCAAGAAGCAGTCAAATATAAATTTCCATGCTCATTACATTTTGAATTATAGACGATGCATGTTAAAGTTCGTAACCAGCGGGACACTGCATTTTAAAGCAGTTCCTGAGAAACTTTTATATCAAGAGAAGACATGATTGTTCGAATTTGAGACCTCTCTCTATCTCTCTCAACCGCCCCTGTACATACATACATCCATACAACAAACACACATATATAATTTATGAGAATTAGCATTCATTTACTAATTGAGAAATTTGTGAACAAGATTAACTGTAAAACGCAGAAAAATGTGTGTCTCAGAGAGAGACCAGAACAAAGTCTTTGTTTATCTTATGACACCTTCCATATGTCAGCAGTGACATCGATAGAACTATTAAAAACCAATTGCTCAAGTAGTCAAACAGGGCCGATATTTTAGAAACTAAGTGATCTGTTATGGCATTGCGTACGATGACGTGAACTAGTGAAGAGTTGGTTCGTAAAAGTTGCATTCAAATCCAAAAGTGAAAGTTAATTTTGGTTATTGATATATAAAATGAAACCAGAGTAACCAAAATGGATCGTAATCAGATTTATGATTATGGACCCAGATCCTAATTAGTACTCACCCTGTTTGCAAGATTGGGTTCAATATGATCTATTTAGCTGGCTTCGAAATAATTAAAGGGTTTAGGACTGAGGATGGCAATCTCTACCCACCCTATCCTTACATGGCAATCACAAGGGAAAGAACCTCCCCACGGCAGGGATGGGCTAAGGGGGGAAGACGTACATACACACACACACACACACACACACACACACACACACACACACACACATATATATATATATATTATATATATATATATATATATGCATGCATTTACATAAAAATATGTGTATATATATGTTTTATATATACATTAATTATATACTTTAGATGCCTAAATATTTTATGTAGAAAGGATTTTGCTGAAAGAGTGGTGTTCCTCAATATAAGAATTTTCTTACAGACTAATTTATACCTAATATAGCATCTTTTTCCGGAATATTGCTTTAAAATAGGTCTCTTATCAAACAAACCAAGAGCATGCTCATTAGAGTGTTCCCATGAGAGCTGTAACTTTGCCAGATTTGAATTTAGACAAAAATTCTTATACCAAGAGACGAGTTGATCTCTTAGCCCTCCAAAGTCTCTACACATTGCCATTAGTGTGATCCTTGAAGTTGTTAAGTTGCTCAGGCTACTGCGATCCTAAAGCGGTTTGCAATTCAACAAAAAGGTTCAGTGCTATTATCTCAATTGCTATGATTTCCATTGCCATCCGTCCTCTACATCAGCAGCTAGCATTTAGCTAGAAATTAAGAATGTTAATCATGAAAAGCCAGAATTTGAAATTTGGCATTTGAATTTAAATCAACAGAAACGGTTGTAGCGAACAATCATATGCGCAACCACACACGCATATATATATATATATATATATATATATATATATATATATATATATATATATATATATATATATATATATATAGAGAGAGAGAGAGAGAGAGAGAGAGAGAGAGATCGAAGACCTAAACAAATTATACTTTTCCTGCCATGATATAAGCGAGCTTGTCTTTGCCCTTAATTTTATTCGACTCATATTCAGCCGTTCAGACCAGAAAGTGTGATGAGAGAACTTCATTTGTCTAAGCATACATTTGCACATTGAAGTCTTTTTTTAAAGATTTGAGCTGCCTCATCCACCTAAATTCTTGCGAAAATGAACATAAGAAATCGTTTTGGTTCCATTTGAATAGTTGTGTTGAATGTTCTTGTTCATATATACAATAATGTTGCATATTGATGCCTTGATAAATAAGATCCAAGTGCTTTGAGAGTATGGAGGAAATTATAAGAAATTGTCTTCTTTTTTAGTCAAGTACTCATAAACAGAACACCAAACTCAATGACAAGAAACCATGTAGAGGGCCCCAATTAGTGTCGACAAATACTTGGGTTTTGCGTTTGGTAAGTTGGATGTGCCTCTTAATCTTCTCCTCCCGGGGTTGCTGTTGCCACCATACTTAGCAACTACCTTATAGTAGCTTACAGGGACAAAAGTGCTACTCAGGATCCCAACCATGGCAACAATAGTCTCGGTGAGGATTCTAATCACTAGTAGAAAGAAACTTGAGCTCAAATTCTGATCTTCCATGCCAAAACGGTGAGGAGGGATATTAATATATAGCACCATTAATAAGGGAATTAGATGCTATATTAATGCAATAGATCTATCCATGCGTGGTCGTGCAGTCTGAGTTGATCATCAACCACCCAGTGCTCAAAACATTAGTTCTTGTTTTTGATTCATTAAATAGTAATGAAGGAAACACCCATTATAGAATCATGTTTTGGTTTTGATAATTTACGAGTGAAATTTTAGTATTATCACGTTTTTCTGTCGACGGGAGAAACCAATTGAATAAAGATCTTTTTCTACGAATTTTCGTTGAAAGTAAGAATTTTGTTTGTTCCACAATGAAAGGTTCATTAATTTGGACGGCTTACAGAACTTCTGAGAAAATGAAAGAAATTATCTGGCACAGCTTTCCCACGTAGGGATTTCTTCTTTTGGAAGAGACATAATAATACCTCACATTGGAAAGTCTCGCGCTTAGAAACTACAAACGCCAAATTAGGTTCCACCATGCATGCGTGCAATGCGGACTCGAGTGCTTGCAAGCCTCATATGAAAACCTGGGCCTTCTCTCAAATCTCAAACCATTTAAAGTATTCATAAACTGACACGAATTCAGTCCCATCAGGAACCCTTTCTCTCTCTCATACACACACCCCTTGATCATGATTGAGAATGAATTAGCTATGGAGACT